>JBBPBX010017060.1:0-15104 GCA_038048925.1 Garcialebias charrua | reverse complement strand
TATGTCCAACCTTCCTGATGTACCACTCTGTCCATACATCCAACCATCCTGATGTACCACTCTGTCCATACATCCAACCATCCTGATGTACCGCTCATCCATACGTCCAACCATCCTGATGTACCGCTCATCCATACGTCCAACCATCCTGATGTACCGCTCGTCCATACGTCCAACCATCCTGACGTACCACTCTGTCCATACATCCAACCATCCTGATGTACCGCTCATCCATACATCCAACCATCCTGATGTACCGCTCATCCATACGTCCAACCATCCTGATGTACCGCTCGTCCATACGTCCAACCATCCTGACGTACCACTCAGTCCATACATCCAACCATCCTGACGTACCGCTCGGCCATATGTCCAACCTTCCTGACGTACCACTCTGTCCATACATCCAACCATCCTGATGTACCACTCTGTCCATACATCCAACATCCTGATGTACCACTCTGTCCATACATCCAACCATCCTGATGTACCACTCTGTCTATACATCCAACCATCCTGATGTACCACTCTGTCCATACATCCAACCATCCTGATGTACCACTCTGTCCATACATCCAACCATCCTGATGTACCACTCTGTCTATACATCCAACCATCCTGATGTACCACTCTGTCCATACATCCAACATCCTGATGTACCACTCTGTCCATACATCCAACCATCCTGATGTACCACTCTGTCTATACATCCAACCATCCTGATGTACCACTCTGTCCATACATCCAACCATCCTGATGTACCACTCTGTCCATACATCCAACCATCCTCACGTACCGCTCAGTCCATACGTCCAACATCCCGACCATCCAGCCATCCAACCAACCAGCCATTCTACTCAGTCACAGTTGCCCCTGTGGCTGAGTAGGTCAGTGTAACTTCTACCCACTTTGATATCTTGCACCAAAAACATTTAGGTTTACTGTACAGTACTTTCAATTTCAGTCCAGAAAAACGCTCACTTTTCAAACCCCTCAGCGATGCAGGATAAATATGAAACAGCATAAAGACCCTGAGTTTTCTCTGTTTTGTTTGTAGATTCCAACAGCACCTTTGTTTGGACCACAGAGCGGTGCAGAACCCTCTCACCATCTCAGCGTTCACGTCTGTGAAGGATGCTGTTCGACGTCTGCTTCCATACCACACCTGTGCTGGTCACCTGCCCACTCACGAGGACTTTAATTTAGGTCAGATAAATTTAGTTGATTATAATAAAAATATTAAATATTGCTTCAGTTCTTGTTTCCAGGTTTTACTGAACTTCCTGTTCTGTGGTTTGTGATGCAGAAGATTTACTTCTAAACGACACAATGAACAAAGTTTCAATAAGATCTTACTCCGTCTGTCCAGCTGTCTGTCTGCAGTTAATCTGAGAGAGTCGTGTGTGTTTCCACAGTGGACCAGGAGTTTTACACCATGTCTGGATTTCTTCTAAAACGCACCAAGGACATGGTCAACAAGTACAGACAGCTGCTGGTGAAAGAAACCCAGGTGAGACACTGCACACAGCTCCACCTACCTAACATCATCTTTTATTAACTGGATCAAACTGGGAACCCTGAGTTGCATGAGAACTGGATCATGCTGCACTGCTGGAAGAACACAAACTCAGAGCTGATGTCCCGTGAAGCAGCTGTTCTACCTGTGAAGGACTGTTTCAAGTTAAAGCCTTCAGTCTGTTTACATGAGAACAACCTCTGGAAACAGCAGTGTTTTTTTTTTTTTTTTATATTCATCTAGGCGAGTACCGGTAAACAAAAACAGTGCAGGTTTACATGAACCTGCTGTAGTTGGCATGCTAGGCAGGGTTGCCAGATAAGAAAAGAAATATTGAACTGTTGTTTAAAAAAATATTGTACAAAGTATTTTGGCCTAACCTGTCACATGAACTGAGTGAGGGTGTTGATAGATGAGGTGTGTGTTGTGTTTGGTGAACGTGCACACAGAAAAGGAGGGGGTAACAAAACATTTGTGTTTATCTGGCAACCCTGATGTTGAGCTCAGCTGCATGCATCGTGCCTGCATAATCAGTTACATCCAAACTGGTGAACACAAGAACATTTCTTCAGATCTAGGATGTTGTTGGTTTGCTCTTACATGCTGAAAAAGGGCGAGGAGCACAAGAACACTCTGCTCATTTCTTATCTGGCAACATTGCATGGCATGGGAACTACAGCAGTTCCATGTGAACGGGTTCTTTTTTGTATATTTACCACAATAAGCACTGAAAAATACAAAGGTCTCCAGAGGTCGTTCTTGTATAGACAGGCCCTGTGTGTGCATGTGTGTGTGGTGTGTGTGTGTGTGTGTGTGTGTAGCCTCAGGCAGTAACCAATAGTGGTGCAACTGCTACTTAACTGCTGAACCAAGTTCAAGGTGGTCACACAAAAACACCATAACTCGGTCAAATTAACAAACATTGAGCTAAAACTTAGTGTGGTAGTAGCTGAGAGTCATTGATATGACATACTATTAGTGTGACAACATGCACAACATTATTTTGAAGATTTGACTAAAACAACCGTCGGTCTCATCATGAGAAGACGTTAGTTTGAAACTCTGGCGCTCTGGTTTCCACAGCAGGAGAGTCCGTCAGCAGAGATGGTGATGTTGGAGCGTCTCTTTCTGCAGGCGGAGAGGTTTGCTTTAACCGAGGACAGACGGCGAGCTCGTAGAGACCCAGGTCAGTGTGCCGTCACCAGGTTAGCTCGATGTGAGATCAGTTACATCCACATAAATACAGTGCTCCAGAGCAGCTCCCAGGTGTGAACATGTAATTAATCTGTGTAAATGTGGAGCAGGTGCACTCCAAGACTCTTCAATGGGAAAAAAAAGAGGTTAATAACAAATAATAGAGAGTTTTATGTTAATTAGGAGGTTAAAAACATGGAAGGAGACTCCTGAAAGCTCGTAGATGTCACACCTGTGGTTAAACTCTGCAACACTTGAGGGAATTTAAAAAAAAATCCAATTATTTCTCAGTAAAAAGGTGTTTATCGCCTGCAGTAGCTCACATTTGTAAGCACTGCTGCTACACAACAACTCGACCAAAACATCCAAAGCACGACAGCCAAGCTGGTTCAGAGTCCAGGACAAGGCAGCACGACCGACTCCTGCACTTCTACAAAGAGCTGAAGAACGTAACGCTGCCTTACAAGCTGCTCTCAGTTTACATTTCAAGAAAATTTCCCAGTAATAAACCAGTTAAATATGCAGTTCTTGTTTCATCCTCTGCAGGTGGTGTTGAGCTTAAAGCCCCACTGACATGATTTTTTAATTTTCATAAAATTGCTCAAAATATTGTATATATCTTTTATCATTTAAATATGTTCGTTTTTGCAAACAAAATGATAAATCACTTTAATTTTGCTTTAAAAGTGATTTTGAACTTCAAGCCATGTTTAATCATGGGAAATCCGATTACACACGAACGCACCATCTGTGACGTAGTGTGAGGCAGAGCTCTGGGCTTGTCACAGTGCGCGGGTATGAGCAGCTCCACATGAAGGTAAGTCTGATACAGCATCAGACCTAAATTAGACCCTGTTGTTTCTTGTTCCATCACCCAAACTATTTTCTGCTTCCCAAAATGAAGACAAAGCTCAAATCTTCACATAGATTGATAAATTCATCGGGTTTTAAATTGTCCGCTATTAAAGAGACCAGAGCCCTCTGCCCCACACTACGTCACTGATGGTGCGTTCGCGTGTAATTGGATTTCCCATGGCCATGATTAAACACGGCTTGAAGTTCAAAATCACTTTTAAAGCAAAAATAAAGCGATTTATCATTTTGTTTGCAAAAACGAACATATTTAAATGATCAAATATATATATTTTGAGCAATTTTATGAATAGTAAAAACATAATGTCAGTGGACCTTTAAATCCAGCTCACAGATTAAAACTGCATCATCTCATGTTCACGCTGTCATGAGATGATTATATTAAAGGATGTATCAGAATCCAGATGTTGTTCTTGTGTTTTGGACGGCGTGCAGTGGTGGCAGGCTGACTCTACTGGTTGTCCAAAGCTTTCAGACTGAGATCAATGCCCCAGATGAGTTTAAAGACATTTTCAAAACCCCAAACACAGTTTCTACGGTGCAGGAAGGTTTATTTTAAGAACTCTGGTTGAAGTAACACACCTGTCGTTTATCCTTCACAGAATTAGAAGCAAAGCGATGAATGTTGCTGTCACTTCTCTCCCTCTCAGAAACTTTTCTCACAGCCTTGGCAACGTCGGCGTCGTCCCCTCGTGAGGCCTTCTCCTCTGGCCCCGCCCCTCTGGACTCCCCCGCCAACCCCTCCTCTCCTCCAGCTTGGAGCCAGTTGTCGGAGCGGCCCCCAGGACTCAAGACGTACCACTCCAGTTCCCGTGGCGCTCTCAGACTCACCATCAAGCAGGAGTCCGGCTCTCGCAAAGTCATCCACAACTCCGCCTGCGACCCCGGCCTGAAGAGGGACCACGCCGGCCAGCTGACCAACGGCGGTGGGGGCTTGAACAAATGCCCCCCTCAGGCGACCGACGGAGCTTCCCAGCATCCTCAGCACGACGAGATGTCCAACGGAGCCCTTACCGAGAACGTTGTTGAACAGGTTCAACAGGAGACGCCCAGTCCCAAAATAGCACCCCCCAGTCCTCTCCCCGTGCTCGAGGACGTCTGTTTGGACACACCTCCCAGAGACGTCAGCGCCCCCAAATTAAAATGCTACAGGCTCGAAGCGTCTCCTCGGTCAGAGTTCAGCCCTGCAACGCCGCCGCGTCAAAACGAGCACACGCTCAGCGAACACCTGCAGAGCGCCATCGACAGCATCCTGGAGCTGCAGCGCCTGCAGGGCACCTCTGCAGCCCCCACCAGGACCTCGTCGGGCCCTTCACTGGACCAGGCTGTCACCAGCATCCTGGAGGGACACCTGTGAGGTCAAAGGTAGAACCAAGTGTCCAGATGTTGCCTGAACTGACTGAAGAAAGGCACTGTGAAGAGATTATAGCAGATAAAGCACCAGATGTTCGATGCTTCATTCAGCAGATGTTCGATGCTTCATTCACCAGATGTTCGATGCTTCATTCACCAGATGTTCGATGCTTCATTCACCAGATGTTCGATGCTTCATTCACCAGATGTTCGATGCTTCATTCCTGACAAACGTTTGCAGGAAACAAAATCCATTTGAAGCGAAGCTACATCGATCCAGCGGTTCAGATGACGCTGCAGTAGCCTCCATCAGCAGACAGTTCATGTTACAAACACGGACTAGATTCAGATTACAGGTAGTCCCCGATTTACGAGCGCTCTTACTTACGAGGTTCGGGACTCACGAGCTGGCGAACGAGCAGTAAATTTGTAAAGAACATACAAAAAATACAGCACTTTTATGTGTTTTTAGATGAAAGTGTGTTAGCTAACCGTTTGGAAACAAGTTTCTGAGCATGTTTATGAACTAGTATGAACATTTGTGATGAAAAACGAGTGTTCGTAGTAGCGCTAGCATAAATTTTCTGACTCATGACCTAAAATCCGGACTTACGAGAACACGTGTTTCGTGTTCCGACGTACGAGATTTCGTCTTACGAGATAGTCGTAGGAACGGAACTCGCTCCTAAGACGGGGACTACCTGTATTCAATAGTTTTAATAAGATTTATTTTGAAAATGTGAACTTTTCTTTTTGTTTTTTGCATAGTGCCAATCTTCCAGGGTATTTATTTTTAGAAAACTTGTGCCAATTCTGTTCTGCATTGAGAAGTGAATGAGACGTGTGCGTGTTGCAGGGGTGCCCAACATGTCGATCGCGATCTACCGGTGGATCTCAAAGGTATTATGGGTAGATCGCATGGCATTAAAAAATAGACGTCAGCCGATCATCCATCTATGAAATTTGTCTATTGATTGACAGACAGGGCAGCCAGTCTGAAGCTTCGTTTACACGACGTGAAACGTTCGTTCATTTACAGACAACAGCCTCGTTCTCTATCCGGGTCTCTGAGTGGAGGTTTTAGCCCCCACGGAGGAGTGGAATGCCCCAAGTGTGAAGTGGCACATGTGCACTACAGGTAGCTGCAGTCCAAAGATTTTCTGCACTAACAACAGTTATAATAAATAACAACAGTTGTAATAAAAAACAACAGTTGTAATAAAAAACAACAGCTGTAATAAAAAACAACAGCTGTAATAAAAAACAACAGCTGTAATAAAAAAACAACAGCTGTAATAAAAAAACAACAGCTGTAATAAAAAAACAACAGCTGTAATAAAAAACAACATTTGTAATAAAAAACAACAGTTGTAATAAAAAACAACAGTTGTAATAAAAAACAACAGTTGTAATAAAAAACAACAGTTGTAATAAAAAACAACAGTTGTAATAAAAAACAACAGTTGTTTTTTATTACAACTGTTGTTTTTTATTACAACTGTTGTTTTTTATTACAACTGTTGTTTTTTATTACAACAGTTGTAATAAAAAACAACAGTTGTAATAAAAAACAACAGTTGTAATAAAAAACAACAGTTGTAATAAATAACAACAGTTGTAATAAATAACAACAGTTGTAATAAATAACAACAGTTGTAATAAATAACAACAGTTGTAATAACTAACAACAGTTGTAATAACTAACAACAGTTGTAATAACTAACAACAGTTGTAATAACTAACAACAGTTGTAATAACTAACAACAGTTGTAATAAATAACAACATTCATAATAAATAACAGTTATTATAAATAACGACAGTTATAATAAATAACGACAGTTATAATAAATAACAGTTGTAATAAATAACAACAGTTGTAATAAATAACAACAGTTGTAATAAATAACAACAGTTGTAATAAATAACGACAGTTGTAATAACTAACAACAGTTGTAATAACTAACAACAGTTGTAATAACTAACAACAGTTGTAATAACTAACAACAGTTGTAATAAATAACAGTTGTAATAAATAACAACAGTTGTAATAAATAACAACAGTTATAATAAATAACAACAGTTATAATAAATAACAACAGTTATAATAAAAAACAACAGTTGTAATAAAAAACAACGGTTATAATAAATAACAACAGTTATAATAAATAACAAAATATAATAAATAACAGTTATAATAAATAACAACAGTTATAATAAATGGCAGAGAGCAGAGAGTTTTTGTGCTGCTCACCCTTTTTCTTCATGTAGGAGCAAAACTAATAAAATCCTTAGAGACGTTGATGTGTTCACCTGTTTGGACTAACTGTCGTGCAGACGCTGCATGAGCGATGAATGCAGCCGAGCCCAGCATCAGGGTTGCCAGATAAATTAAAAATGTGTTATTTACCCCCTCCTTTTCTGTGCACACG
The DNA here is from genome assembly GCA_038048925.1 of Garcialebias charrua. Lineage (NCBI taxonomy): Eukaryota > Metazoa > Chordata > Actinopteri > Cyprinodontiformes > Rivulidae > Garcialebias > Garcialebias charrua. The sequence goes on along the minus strand of JBBPBX010017060.1, from coordinate 7,738 downwards.
TTCAACAAACACACACCTCATCTTAAAATATATTTACTCGGCTCATAGGACAGTTTCAGTCAAAACTCTATACTGTAATTTTAAAGCCACAATACTATAGATCATCATTTCTTATCTGGCAACCCAACCAGCGTTTTCGTGTAAACCCGCTCATTTTAAAAATGTATTATCCTCCAATAAACATCGAGGAAAATAAACACTAACGTTTCCAGAGGTTGTTCTCGTATAAACGAGGCCTTATACCAGGTAGATCACTTTGGGCATTTAAAAAGGAGCTTGCAGGCTGATAATGTCGGGCACCCCTGCTGTAAAGTGTGAGAGTTGAGACAGAACACTAAACTAACCCTGTTCGCTCCATCATCTCGCCTTCATGAATGAAACTCCAAAGAATCTGTGAGCCGTCTCGTCCTGAATACACCAGCAAATGTCACGTAGTCTCGCCACGTAAAGTAAGAAGGTGGGCAGTTCTGTTTGTGTCGACCCGCTCTGTGGAATCGACCTGTGGATCAGCGGAGCTCCTGGTCTACGGGTTACCGAGTTAAAGCAATAAGAAGTTAGGCCGGGCGGGGTCAGAGGTGATGCAGGAGGAGGGAGCCGCTCGGATCGCTGACTTCCTGCAAAAAATGCTTCGATGTATTTACAAATGAGATTCTTTGTCATCAAAGCATTTGTGGTTAAAAAAAAAGTTTCAAATGTGACTCAAGGGCTTGAAGTTGGCTTGTTGTCATCAGCGACCATAAAGTGATGCTTCAAATAGAAAAACAAAAAAACAACCAAAACTGGAACAGCCGCAGTTGCAGCATCTTCAGCCTTTTACCAAAAACACCTGGAATCATCTGCTCTTCATCCCAGCTTTGTTTTAAACGGACAAATATTTATTTTCATACAAACGTTGTTGAGCAATACACAGTTTGATTTTACGTTAATGTGACAATCTGAGCTGTCTTTATGAAAATGTGAATTCAGTTTGTGGTGTAACGTGTAAGAGATGTGCCGTTTCTGACCACGACGTCGTTAAATATGAGCCGAACGTCTCCGCGGGGTTACCATTTATTAGGAAACGCTGCAAAATATCCAGCGTTTATGTGGTAAAAATTGGGAAAATGTTCACAATGCAACATTTGTAGTCAGAATAGATGGAGTTACTTTTGTGTCTTTGTCGTGTTATTCTACAGATTAAATCTGATTTGGGATTAAAATATGAAATCAAAGTTTCACAGGCCAGAATTCAAATATTTGGTTTGTCGGCTTCAGGTTTTTACCGCCTGTTGACTCTTCTCGTCGATGAGCACAATTCGATTTCACACAAACTTCTTCTGTTTGTAGTTTAGACACAAAACTAACTCCCTATCAGAAGTTAAACTTTAAATACAGCAAACCCTCGAGTTACGTCAGGGATTGGGACCTACGGGTGTGACTTTAGGTCGATGTTGTCGTACCTCGCGGACCAAAAACACGTGCCTGTCGTAGGTCCGCGTTTCTGACATAGGTCGCGGCTATACCGCTAACGGAGCGCCGCACACATATTTAACGGCATGAGACTGAACAAGCAGACATACTAGGCCATAAACATGCACAGAACTTTACATGTACAGTAAATGAATACTGTACAATAAATAAAAAATATAATTTCTTACTTTGAGCTGGTCAAAGCCTGCCTTCGTCTTTTAGCATTAGCTCTTGCACCCGTCCGAGCTCCCCCAGCTTCCTTACGCTCCACACGCACACACGTGGTCAAAACTGTTTAAAAGAAGGACTGTTAGCTTCTTAACTTCATACATTTGGAGCCAGAAAAAAAAAACTTACTGAAAGCCGTTTCTCCGCGATGTTCCTCCATCCAAAACAAGCTGCTCGGCGTTAGCTACGGTTAGGCCCCGCCATTAGCAGCATGGTTAGCATGTCAGTTCATTCAAAAAGGCTGTCGGCTTTGTATCTCCGCGTTAGCTCGGTGTCCCCCGACATCTTAGGCTGCCAGGCGGACATTTGCGGCGAGCTCCCGGCCGCAGATGGCCCCTCCGCGGCATGTCGGCTCGGTGTCTTCGCCTGTGTTAGCTGCTCTGTTAGCTGCTGTCGTTAGCATGTCGGGCGGCGTTGTGGGAGCGATCGCGGGGCGATCCGCGGCTGCTCCTCCGGGCCTGAGACGTCCACAGAGTTGACCGAGTGTTTCCAGCTAATTTATCCGTATGAGGCAACCCTGATCGGACACACGGTCCTCTAGAGCCAGCTGACAGGAGCCTCTATGGTGGAGCTCCATTGACCGCACTTGGGAATTGTAAAATGGCGACCGGAAACGACCGGAAGTTGCGTAAATACGATAAAATTGTAATAAAAACATAATATTAATAATTATACTTTATTTATAAAGCCATTTAAAACAACCACAGCTGCAACAAAGTGCTGTACACATGAAATTAATAACATTTAAACACACACAAAAAATATATATATATATATTTTTTTTTATCATATTTTTATTAAATATGATAAAATCGTAAGTCTGAGTTGCCGTAGGTCGCGGGTGTCGTACCTCGAAGGTTTGCTGTAATTGGAAACATTTATGATGCCTTGCTGCCAGCACACTGCTGAATGTAACGGAGGGTTCTGGAGTTGACAACGTCCTAAAGCGTGAGAGAAAACCAACGTTTGTTTCTCGAAGCAGCTGTTCGTGTCTAAATCGTGTTTTTGTCGCAGAACGAGGTTTAATATGCAGTAAGTTCGACGCAGGAGCTCCAGCTGGGCCCACTGGGTCAGGGTGTTCCCCGTCTTTAGCTGGACTTCCCACCTTGGTCTTGGTGGGGGTTCTTCTGAAGCAGACTGGATCTCTTTGGGTTTCCACCCAACGCAGTAAGATGTCGAATCCTTCGAGTTCTGAGAGAAGTCCAACTAAACCAACAGGTTTTGTGGAGGCTTTTATTTATTTAGAGCAGGACTCTTCAGCTAAACTGCTCAGGGGCCCCCAGTTACTGAGAGCCAGCAGCTCAGGGGCCGGACATCCAGCTGTTATTCTCGTCGTTTGTTTTGTGGTTTAACATTTTATTTCACATGAACACACTGGTGGGCCGAACAGTTAATCCCTGGGCCTGATTTGGCCCCTGGACCACCAGTTGAATAGCCCTGATTTATAGATCCTTTATAAAGGAGTCATAACTGGCCCGTGAGAGCCAAGGGTTCATTTTGGAGTGTATCTGAGTCAAGGTGTTCTTTGATGGATGTTTCCCTTCACCTTTTTAGCATTTTTAGTTAATTTTAGCTGTTTTCAGATCAATTCAAGTTTTTTTTGTAGTAACTTATGCTCTTTCAGCCTAATTAACTTATTTCTGCTAATTTCAGCTTGTTATGCTCCTTCAGCTTATTTCTGCCCGTTTCAGTTATTTCAGCTGCTATTTTGCGGTTTTATGCTATTTCTTGCTTTTTCACCTAATTCCACTTTTTTTGCTGCTTTTTTTTAAAAAAAAATTATTCAGCAAATGTGTCATTTCTTACTTTTGAAAATATAGGCTTGTTCTTTTCAGCAAAAATTCAGCTGTTCTTCAGCAATAAGCATTCACACTACATTTTTGCAGAAAATGCAATTTCTCTAGTTGCATTTATGATTCAGTGCACAAAATAAACACCATTTTAAAGATACCAGATCATGGTAATACTTGGTTTATTTGCATAATGACCAACTGCTGGATGTCCCGCCCCTGAGCAGAAACTGTGCCCCCCACCCCCACAACCCCTCGAGCAGTTTAGTAGAAGAGCCCTGTGTTAGAAGAATCATTTTATTTATCCGTACATGTTTTGTTGTTCCTGACTGAACTGTGAGACCGGAGCAGCGTGGAACTTTTAGAAAACGACCGTTTGACTGACAGATTGTTCCAATGCCAAAATCAAGAGGCCTTAATTTAAATTTAAAAAACAAACTAGATTGTAAAAAATGTCATTAACGACAAAAACTAAGAAAAAAAAAAACCTTTGACCTGAAACGATCATGAATGATTCATTTATGAAATGTTCAAACTTCTTTTGTACTCATTTTTACAGACTATTTATTAAAAATTGTCATTTTGTAAGAAGAAACTTTGCTTCTGTTGTTTTATGTAGATCCATCCATCCTCATTCCATCTATCCATCCATCATTCATCATCCATCCATCCATATTCTATCTATCCATCCATCATTCCATCCATCCATCCTCCATCAATTCTTCATCCATCCATCTAGCCATCATCCATCCATCTAGCCCAGGGGTCTGCAACCTGCAGCTCTGGAGCCACATGTGGCTCTTTGGTTCCTCAGTGGCTCTTTCAAGCTTTGACCAAAACTGACATAAAACTGAATTATATTGGTTTTTATTTGTATAACCGTTATACAAATAAAAACGAATTACTGTAGTTAAATAGTTTTCCTGTCATTTCTTTTTCAAATGTGAATACTGGAGTGAAGGAGTAAAACAATAATTTAACTTCATGCTTTATTTCTTTGAGTCTGCATAGTTTATAGATTTATTTTTAATTTTTAAAAAGATGCTAGAAACTGATCCCCACCCCCTTTCTTTATAAGAAGCTGGTCTTTTACTTAAATAAATGTTAAAAATCATTAGATATGTTTTGCTTTATAATGTAATCTCTACAAAAGCCCCCTCCAGTAAATCTAAAGTGGTCCACAGGTCACCAGTTGATAACCACAGCAGGTTGTTGCGGCTCCGGACACGTTTAATTTAGTGAACGAAGGCATAAAAATTACTTTTGGTCAAAAAGGTTGCAGACCCCTGATCTAGCCATCATCCATCCTCCCTCATTCCATCTATCCATCCATCATTCATCAACCATCCACCATTCCATCTATGCATCCACCCATCCATCCTTATTCAATCTATTCATCCATCCATCCCCATCCATTCTTAGATTCTTCATCCATCCATCCATTCAGTGATTATTTATCCATCCATCCATCCATTGATTCTTCATACATCCTCCATCATCCATCCTCCATTTGTCAATTCTTTATCCATCCATCCACATCCATTCTTTGATTCTTCATCCATACATACATCCATTCACTGATTATCCATCCATCATCCATTGATTCTATATCCATCCTCCATTCATCGGTTCTTCATCCATCCATCCTCCATCGATCAGCCATTATCTTGTTCTGAAGTCAGGTATCGGGGGCAGCATCTTTAACAGGGAAGTTCAGACATCTCTTTCCACCGCCACCTCTTCTGGGAGGACTCCAAGGTGTTCCCAGGCCAACTGAGAGACATGGTCTCTACTGCATGTCCTGTGTCTTCGCTGGGGTCTCCTCCCAGTCGGACATAACTGAAGAACCTCCCTAGATAGGCACCTTTGGAGCATACTTAACAGATTTCCAGGTTCTACTCAGTCTCTCCTGATAACTGAACTTCTCACCGTCTACAAGGGAGAGTCCAGCTACCCTGCAGAGGAAACTCATATCCACAACCTCACTCTTTTGGTCACTACCCAGAATTTGTGACCATAGATGAGGGTAGGAACGTAGACCAACTGGTAAACGGAGCTTCTCTTTCAGCTCAGCTCCTTCTTCACCACAACGGACCGGCACAGAGTCCACAATACTGCACTTCACCAATCCGTCTGTCAATCTCACACTCCATTCTTCCCTCACTCGTGAACAAACCCGAGACACTTGAACTCCTCCAGTTGAGACATCAAAGTTCACGCTCAGTAATCAGATCTGGAGTTGAGGCAGAACCTCACCCTTACCCGAACTACATTTATATTCATAAGTCGCAGGAGATTCATACAAACATTTTATTCAAGGTTTTAGGAAAATCTTCTGCTTAAAGCAACCGATTTAGTTATTTAAAGTACGGTATCATAAATTTCACGAGGGTTTAGTTTTGATTCCACCGGGAGAAGCTGGCATCCATGACGGAATGGTTCGAAAGGTGGAGCGACGTCTGGCTGACACTGAGGAGAAGTGAGGAGTCTCCATCAGGCGTGGGGAGGAAGAGGCGCGTTAAAACACGAGCCATGAAGATGCCCCCCACCTGCTGGAGACGCAAATGATCATGAATTGACAAGGAGCGGACGCCAGCTCTGCCCCCGCTGTGGAAACTACCCAAAGAACCGGAACGCCTCGACAACAAACTCATCCTTCATCGTTTGACCTAAAACCGACGGAGAGTCCATCAAGTGCTGCTCGGCTTCCAGAGTCTCAAACTTCTCAGAGACGATGAGCGGCTCACCTGCACAGGTGAGCAGGTCGCAGCTTCTTCTTAAAACATCAGTTTCTCATTAATAATCTAAACTTTTCATCATAAATAATTAGATTAACGATTTTTAAAAAATGTTCACATTCTCACATGGACCACGGAGTGTCCACGTTAGTGCTTGTCCCCCCACAGACAGAGCCCAGGTGAAATGTCCCCTGTCCATCTGGGACAGCGTCCCCCGCCCCCCATCAACACATACAGGTGAGAAACTGTCAGGTTGAAGACGAGGAAAAAGAAACCGTCCCGTGTCCTGCAGCTGTGGGCTCAGTTGAGTTTGACGGGCAGGTCCGCTCCGTATTTGCGGAGGAACTTGCTGTGGTTGTGGTCAACGGACCAGAGGGGGGGCAGGTGGCGAGGCTGCGTGGCGCTGAGGAAGTGCTGCCTCCAGCGCCGCTCCAGGTCCATCAGGCCCCGCAGGCCGTGCTCGGCGTAAGCCCGGACCACCTTCAGGCCGTGAGGCACGTACGCCTCATTCAGGATCCTTGAAACAGAGACAGACGAGTTTCTATTTTGCTTTTAACGTACAAACCCGATTCCAAAAAAGTTGAGACACTAAACAAATTGTGAATAAAAACTGAATGCAATGATGTGGAGATGGCAAATGTCAATATTTTATTCGTAATAGAACATAGATGACAGATCAAAAGTTTAATCTGAGTAAATGTAACATTTTAAAGGAAAAATATGTTGATTCAAAATTTCACAGTGTCAACAAATCCCAAAAAAGTTGGGACAAGTAGCAATAAGTGGCTGGAAAAAGGAAATTGAACATATAACGAACAGCTGGAAGACCAATTAACACTAATTAGGTCAATTGACAACATGATTGGGTATAAAAAGAGCTTCTCAGAGTGTCAGTGTCTCTCAGAAGCCAAGATGGTAAGAGGATCACCAATTCCACCATTGTTGCACAGAAAGATAGTGCAGCAATACCAGAATGGTGTTACCCAGCGTAAAATAGCAAAGACTTTTAAGTTATCATCATCAACCGTGCATAACATCATCAAAAGATTCAGAGAATCTGGAACAATCGCTGTGCGTAAGGGTCAAGGCCGTAAAACTCTACTGGATGCTCGTGATCTCCGGGCCCTTAAACGTCACTGCACCTCAAACAGGAATGCCACTGTCAAGGAAATAACAGAATGGGCTCAGGAATACTTCCAGAAAGCATTGTCAGTGAACACAATCCACCGTGCCATCCGCCGTTGCCAGCTGAAACTCTACAGTGCAAAGAGGAAGCCATTTCTAAGCAAGCTCCACAAGCTCAGACGTTTGCACTGGGCCAGGGGTCATTTAAAATGGAGTGTGGCAAAATGGAAGACTGTTCTGTGTCAGATGAGTCACGATTTGAAGTTCTTTATGGAACACTGGGACGCCATGTCATCCAGACCAGAGAGGACAAGGATAGCCCAAGTTGTTATCAACGCTCCGTTCAGAAGCCTGCATCACTGATGGTATGGGGTTGCATGAGCGCTTGTGGCATGGGCAGCTTGCATG
>JBBPBX010017059.1:17500-47306 GCA_038048925.1 Garcialebias charrua | reverse complement strand
CTCCAGTGAACAATTTAAGATCATGTACAATACAAAAATATGAAAAATAGCATAGCCCATTCAACTAATTAGCACATGCAGGGCAGTATGCAAGTGCACAGCCTTTGCAGATATATCTCTTACACCTGCAACAGAGAGTATGTGTTTTACAGTTCTTCTTTTGAGGGCAGAACTGACATTTCTTCCTCTTACTTGCCCTAGCTGGGGAAGTGGCTGTGGTAGCTGGATCCTCAGGTTGATCAGGAGCTCCTGCACTTTGAATAGCTTTCACAACTGCTGCTGAGGCTTCTGTGCGGGGGACATGCTTCCCTCTTTCAATGAGTGGAGTTGCAAGTGACTTTCCTAGATGCTCCAGGAACACCCTCCTCTTGTTCTGCTTATGAGACATCCAGGTCAGGTTGATCTCTCTCCAAATCACAAAGGCATTGTAGGAAGAAACATCAATGATGTTGTGGAAGATGACCAGGGGCCAGCGAGCAGTCATTCTTCTGCAGCTATATGTTCCAATCACCTTATCTAGGTTGTCCACACCTCCTTTGTTGCAGTTGTAGTCTAGGATGATGAATGACTTCCTGTCCTCACGATCGCTAATGTCACTGTCTGTGTGCAGTGTGCTCAGAAGAACTACATTCTTGTTTTTCTTTGGGATGTAGGAAAGTAGAGTGGTGGTGGGCGTAAAGGCAAACTTTGACAAAAATACCTCTCTCTCCTTTGACGCAAGAAGTGCTGGTGGAAGCTCAGGCTTGTTCTTTCGAACTGTACCAACCATAGTGATATTCATCTTCAGGAGCTGCTGTCCAAGTTCATAAGAGGTGAAGAAATTGTCACATGTCACATTGTGACCACTGCATCACTGGCCAAGAAGGCTCACCAGCGTCTCTACTTTCTCCGCAAGCTGAAAAGGGCTGGAGCTTCAACCCCCATCATGTGCACCTTCTACAGAGGTGCCATAGAAAGTGTCCTGACCAGCTGCATCACTGTGTGGTTTGGTGCATGTACTGCATCCTGCCGCAAGAGCCTCCAGCGCATCGTGAGAGCAGCTGAGAAGATCGTCGGCACCTCCTTCCCCTCACTGCAGGACTTACACAGCAAACGCCTCACTCGGAAAGCCCTCTGCATGGCAGGTGATCCCACACACCCACTACACAGCTGCTTCAGACTGCTGCCATCAGGGAGGAGACTGAGAAGTCTCCAGGCTCGAACCAGCAGACTGAGAGACAGCTCTGTTCATCAGGCAGTCAGGATGCTAAACACTCTGCCTGCTCTGCCTCCCCTCCCATTTGAACTGCCTTAACACAAAAAACTTTCTCACACATTACCACACAACACAAAGATTTTAACACTGGACTCTGTGTCATCAAACGGGTTATTCACTAAACTCTCGGTCATGTGCTCATTCAGTTTGCACTACTTCTCATATTTGCACTAATGTTTGTATTACATCACTGCCTATAGTCATACTACTGTTACATTCAATGTTTACATTTATTAATACTGTTTACATTTATTACTACTGTTTACATTTACACTACTTTTATATCTACACTACTGCTGATACATATACAGTATTCTCTGACCAGCCTTATTTAAGGATGCCCAATGTGCCTTACTGCATATGCCACTTTTGCCTCTATAACCCCGGCTTTACACTACACGCGTCTCCGCCCCGCTCAGGTCCGCCTGGATGCGCCGCTCCGAGACGCATGCGCGGGAATTGCGAGATAGCGCGATAAATCAAGTGATAAATAAGTAAGTCAGAACAAAACAATTCATTCGGTGGAAGAAGGAGAACAACTGTAGAGAGACTGCTGCCTTGATCTTCTCTCGTAAATGAGCTACATGGTTTGAGCAACAGGAAGTGATGTTTACATTTCAGAATAAAATACTTTTTTATTTATTTATTTCTTGTATTGCGTTTGTAGGCGTAGTCATAGTCATAAATATAATAGTTTAGTCATAGAATAGTCATAAATTATAGTTTGACAGCATTTTTGTACAAATAAATCCGTATAATTCTCTGCCCCTCCTCTGGATGACTGTGTTTACATTATCACGTTGTATTGGTGTGAACTGGTGCAATGTTAATAAAAAATCTCTTATCTCTTATCTTATCTTATCTTATAAAGCTAGGATTAGTCCGCCCGTGGTGATTTTTATTTTGTAAATACGGATGTTGTGCTCGTTCCTTTTCCTGTTGGTGCGACGTAATCTTCAAAAGTTGACTGCGGAGCAGCTCCGGTGTCCGGCAGAAATAGAAAAATTTCTAATTTTGACGGAGTGCCGTCCGCTCGCCGCAGCTCACCGCCGCCGTGTGGAGCCAGTGTAAATTCTGTCATTGATTATAAAGGGTGAGTATTTGCTGCGGAGGTCGGACCGGAGCGGGGCGGAGCCGGAACGCATGCAGTGTAAAATCGGGGTAACAACATCAACTACTACCTCATACATATACAGTACTGTGTACATTAACTCATATGCTGCTTTGCCACTTTGCAAATGTCAATGATAGAACCTTTAGTTTATTTTATAGTTATACTTTTTATACTTTTTCTATACTAGTAAGCAAAAACTCAGGACAGTATTATGTTCATTAAATGTTTACTCTTGTACCACTATGCAAAAACTCAGGACAGTGTTACAGCTTTACTATTTTATGCTTATGTCTATTATTATATGTTTCAGTGTTTCAATGTTTAAATAGTTACTGTTGCACCGAGGGACTGAGAGAAACGCAATTTCAATTCTGTGTATGTCCTGTACATATTGCAGTTCTGACAATAAAGTTGACTTTGACTTTGACTTTGACAGTTACTTTTACTGTACATTCGCCCATTGAGTTTTATTTTCGATCGCTACAGTAACGTCTCATACCATGTCTATGCAGATGATATTCAAATCTACTGTTCTTTTAGATTGTCTGAATTTTACAAATTGACCGAACTCAGTAACTGCCTATCTGACATTAAAATTTGGCTTAATGACAACCACTTGCAGTTAAATGCTGCTAAGACTGAAACACTTATCGTTGCTCCAGATGATAAAATCTTGGAAATAAGGAAGCATCTTGGGTTCTTAAATCCTTCGAACAAAAACAACCTTAGATATCTGGGTGTTCTCTTTGACAGCTCTCTGTCAATGGACAGTCATTGTAAACTGTTAGTTCGCAACTGTTTTTATCATTTAAGGAACATTTCAAAGTTGCGAGCTATTTTATCTAAGACAGAATTAGAAATGGTTGTCCATGCTTTTATTTCTTCTCGGTTGGATTATTGTAACGGCCTTTTAGTAGGGATAAGTAAATCCACCATGGCTTCTCTTCAGTCTGTGCAGAACGCTGCAGCCAGACTTTTGACTGGAACCCGCAGAACGGATCATATTACTCCTGTTCTGTACTCTCTCCACTGGCTTCCGATATATTTTAGGGTTCATTTTAAAATTTTGGTTTTAACTTTTAAAGCACTCCATGGTGAGACTCCCAAATATGTTTTCAATCTTTTGAAGCCACTCTGTCAGTCTAGAACTCTGAGGTCTTCTAATCAGCTACTGCTGTCGGTCCCTAGAACCCATTTTAAAACCCGTGGTGATAGAGCATTTCAGGTGGTGGCACCGAGGCTCTGGAACGCTCTCCCTCTAACAATGCGCGGCTCCGAGTCGACTGATGCATTTAAGAGAAGTCTTAAGACTTATCTTTTTAAACAGGCTTATGGTTAATTGTACTTATTGGTTTTAGAGTTTATCATGTGTAACCTTTTTGTATAGCATGTTTTAAGAGTGTATGATTTTAGTATGATTTTATTATGTGTATTTCTTTTGTAAAGCACTTTGTGATTTTATATCTGTGAAAGGTGCTATACAAATAAAGTTTACTTACTTACTTACAGTAGATATCTGTCATTATGTAGACTGCTGAGTCTATGAATAGGGTAGGCAAGTATAAGCCTTGGCTCCAGCCTATTCCTTTTAATGATTGATTTACCATTTTATATTGTTTTCTTTTTGTTTGTAATGTTTTTAATTTACCCTGATGCATGCTCAATAATCCAGGTAGAAAAATCCAAAAAAGCTAAGTCTGGTCCTCTGGACCAGACGTTTTTAATTTACCAAAATAAAGTTGAGTTGAGTTGATTTATTCATGTAAAGATTTGAGTCCATACATGGTTTTACTTCACAGTTAGGAACTACTGTACTCTGTATTTTGTACTCTGCACTTTGTACTCTGTACTCTGTACTTTGTACTCTGTACTTTGTACTCTGTACTCTGTACTTTGTACTCTGTACTTTGTACTCTGTACTCTGTATTTTGTACTCTGTACTTTGTACTCTGTACTCTGTACTTTGTACTCTGCACTTTGTACTCTGTACTTTGTACTCTGTACTTTGTACTCTGTACTCTGTATTTTGTACTCTGTACTCTGTACTCTGTATTTTGTACTCTGTACTCTGTACTTTGTACTCTGCACTTTGTACTCTGTACTCTGTATTTTGTACTCTGTACTTTGTACTCTGTACTCTGTACTCTGTACTTTGTACTCTGCACTTTGTACTCTGTACTCTGTACTTTGTACTCTGCACTTTGTACTCTGTACTCTGTATTTTGTACTCTGTACTTTGTACTCTGTACTCTGTACTCTGTACTTTGTACTCTGCACTTTGTACTCTGTACTCTGTACTTTGTACTCTGCACTTTGTACTCTGTACTCTGTACTTTGTACTCTGCACTTTGTACTCTGTACTTTGTACTCTGCACTTTGTACTCTGTACTTTGTACTCTGCACTTTGTACTCTGTACTCTGTTTGTACTCTGTACTTTGTACTCTGTACTCTGTACTTTGTACTCTGCACTTTGTACTCTGTACTCTGTATTTTGTACTCTGTACTTTGTACTCTGTACTCTGTACTCTGTACTTTGTACTCTGCACTTTGTACTCTGTACTCTGTACTTTGTACTCTGCACTTTGTACTCTGTACTCTGTATTTTGTACTCTGTACTTTGTACTCTGTACTCTGTACTCTGTACTTTGTACTCTGCACTTTGTACTCTGTACTCTGTACTTTGTACTCTGCACTTTGTACTCTGTACTCTGTACTTTGTACTCTGCACTTTGTACTCTGTACTTTGTACTCTGCACTTTGTACTCTGTACTTTGTACTCTGCACTTTGTACTCTGTACTCTGTATTTTGTACTCTGTACTTTGTACTCTGTACTCTGTACTCTGTACTTTGTACTCTGCACTTTGTACTCTGTACTCTGTACTTTGTACTCTGCACTTTGTACTCTGTACTCTGTACTTTGTACTCTGCACTTTGTACTCTGTACTTTGTACTCTGTACTTTGTACTCTGCACTTTGTACTCTGTACTCTGTACTCTGTACTCTGTACTTTGTACTCTGCACTTTGTACTCTGTACTCTGTACTTTGTACTCTGCACTTTGTACTCTGTACTCTGTACTTTGTACTCTGCACTTTGTACTCTGTACTTTGTACTCTGTACTTTGTACTCTGTACTCTGTACTCTGTACTCTGTATTTTGAAGATTGTGGTTGGAAGGTGACACAATGTGCTCAAGGGGTATGAAACACTTCCACAGCATTGCAGTATAAAATACAAAGTTCATGTAAGTTACCTGCCGTCTGCAGTGGGGCGACACGGTGGCGTTCCAGGGGGTGGGCGTGGCAGGAAGTGGGCGTTCAGCTGCTCTGCAGAGGAGGCAGGATGCACTGGACGAGGAATCCTGCTCTTCCGAGACAGAGGGCTGGAGGAGGACGAGAGAGATGGCGCCTCATCTCCCTGGCGGTCAGATGGAGAGCCCATGAGAGAGTCTTCCTCCTGGGAGCGGTCAGACGTGGAGGACAACGGGTCCCTAACGAGGGAGGCCACAACGGGGCCACGCCTGTCAGAGAGGGAGGGAGAGGCTGTTGGCGAGGGCACTGAGCCCTGATGGCTGGCTCTTTTCTGTAGAAGCTTTTCCTTGGCGGAGCCTGGAGGAGGGAGCTCCAGCAGGCGGGAGGGTTCAAGCACGGGAATGCGGCTTTGCTTCCGGCTGGGGTCCCTGCGGGGGACAGCAGGGGACGAGGCTGGACCATCAGTATTCACATCTCCACTCTTTCCCTCCTCTACCTGAGCCTCTGTGGCAGATGGAGTGGGACGGGACTCACTGGTGTGGTCTTTTGGCTTGGGGACAGCAATATTTTGACTGTCAGCAGGAGAAGGAAGACAACCATTGGTCAACACAGGGCTCCGAGGAGAACGTGGAGAGGACGGTGAGCATGGAGGAGGTGAATGGGTCAAACAGGGGGAGCGTGGTGAGGATGCACAGCTTGGCACGGCGCTTTGAGCTTTGGTAGGGTAGTCTCCACTGACCAGCGTTTCAACCAGGTCAGTTGGTGTTCCTGGGTGAACGGGCTTCTGGTTCTGGGGGGAGCTGTTGTCTGCTGTGGGTTCTTTCTGCTGAGCCTCAGCTTCACCAGACTTCTCTAGCACGAGGCACGGTGGAGGACTGTTGGATCCTGAGGGAGAGGACCGCCCAGAGGGACGCTGAGCTGTCAGCTGCGAGGAGGGGACGGTAAACGAAAAGAGAACGACAAACAAGTGTTATTAAAAATACAACCGTATCAAACTGGGAATGAAATTCTTATATTGACAACGTCTGTTGCTGAAAGATTACAACAAGTGCAGTTGGTGCTGTAGATCTGCAGCAAGAGCCGGATGAGGATGTGAGAAGAATTTGGTATTATGTGGTAAATAATAGTGATTAGTTTGGTGACAGCATGCAGTACCATAGCTACCATGATCAGAGCGAAACACACAAGTGCTATGGCAGTGTCAGTCATGCTGTGAGTACTAAACCAGCAAGTAGGACAGGAAACGTTCACGCAACTTTGCAGGGGACTTCAGCGAAGAGAGGGTGAGGAACAAATACAGGGACAGAGAGAGGAAGAGAAAGATCAAGAGGACAAAGATGATCTGAAACAAAAGAGACCATGCAACCTGTAGTCATGACTCGACATTCCAAACAGACATGCCACAATCAGACAAAAAGACTTCTCACGTGACAACACGACACAAGGACACGTCTGACCCATGCTCTGCCTGTAGTCCGGTCATTTCTGAACCCATGTCCAGTCAAATAGTTACACCGTACCCACGGTGATCTGTAGTCACAGCACAGACTACGGAGGAAAGGGAATCCTTGTTCAAGCTATGCTAATGGCTAGCTGGATGAGGACTAGTTGTTGAGGTTTTCAAGCTTAGAAAATACTTTTTTCTCAAAAATGGCACAACAGTGTGGAGAAAACGCTACATTAGCAAACACTAAACCTCTACACTTCTGCATGACATCGTTTGTTGAGCTCGTTGCTGTTTTCTCAACCAAACGAGTTGAATTGATACTTGAAAATGTGGAGGCAGTTCAAATGTTCACTTTTCTCCCTGGTACATGATGAATGCAGCACATCAGAAGACCATGCTCCAAGTTTAGCACTTTCTCCAAGTAACATAGGTCAGTGAAGTTTGGTACAAGTTTCTGCATGTTTATCACTGAGTGTGTGAGCTCAGAGAGGAGCCTGCAGGCACCTGACGCCTCCGAGTCCAAGAGGCCGAGGTCATCGTGTCGTGTATAAAAACACTTCCTGTACACTGCCCGTTGCAGATCCTCATGACGGGGCTGTAAGCATGGAACGTTGAACATCTGCATGGAACGTTGAACATCTGCATGGAACGTTGAACATCTGCATGGAACGTTGAACATCTGCATGGAACGTTGAACATCTGCATGGAACGTTGAACATCTGCATGGAACGTTGAACATCTGCATGGAACGTTGAACATCTGCATGGAACGTTGAACATCTGCATGGAACGTTGAACATCTGCATGGAACGTTGAACATCTGCATGGAACGTTGAACATCTGCATGGAACGTTGAACATCTGCATGGAACGTTGAACATCTGCATGGAACGTTGAACATCTGCATGGAACGTTGAACATCTGCATGGAACGTTGAACATCTGCATGGAACGTTGAACATCTGCATGGAACGTTGAACATCTGCATGGAACGTTGAACATCTGCATGGAACGTTGAACATCTGCATGGAACGTTGAACATCTGCATGGAACGTTGAACATCTGCATGGAACGTTGAACACCTGCATGGAACGTTGAACATCTGCATGGAACGTTGAACACCTGCATGGAACGTTGAACATCTGCATGGAACGTTGAACATCTGCATGGAACGTTGAACATCTGCATGGAACGTTGAACATCTGCGGTGCACTCTGCCCTTGCACGTAAACGGAGAAATCTTCTCCTGTGAGCTCCGATGTTTAAGAAGATGACGCAAGGACATTTTTATTCAACAACACAGACGTTGTTCGGTTGAGAATACAGCAACGAACTAAACAAACGTTACCATGTGAAAATATAAAGGTTTATTATTAGAAAATGTATTTTTCTTTGACACCAGTATTTGATAAAGACGTGGTTTTAGGCCCAAATGAGGACCTTCCAAGCCCTCATTTGACCATTAGCCCAACTTAACTTTAGCCCTTTTCTCCATGTTCAGTCTTTGCGTGATGTCAAGCTGATTAGGTAATATTTATTACCATATAAGTGATGACATTTATTTATTGATAACGATTTGACCAAACGTCAGTTCAAAAATGACAAAACCAGCCTTTATGGTTTCAAGCAACACAACCAGAAAGCCAAAATGAACAAAAACGCTAAATCAGCAACAAAAGGAAAGTAAGAAAAACAAAATCTGATGGGATGTGCTGCCATGGATGGGGGGGGGGGGCAGTGTCTGGTTCATCACCTGCTGAAGCTGGGCGCGGGTGATGCGAATGACCGAGGGAAACTTGGTGTTGGCAGCACCAGCAGGGATGGCCGGCAGTTTCCTGCGGCCAGGCGAGCAAGCGCCTGGGGAAGGGTTAGGCGGCAGAGGAAGGGAGGCGTGGCAGGAGGAAGAGGAGGCGTGGCAGGAGGAAGAGTACGGGCGTTCCTGCTGCGGCTGGTCGGCCGACTGGCTGCGCCGGATGCCTGCTGGCTGGCGCTGCTGCAGTGGGTCTGACAGCGTCGTCAGGAGGGTGTGAGGACTGGGAGAGCGCAGAGGGACGGGGCTGGACGTCCGGACCATGACCTCCTCAGGCAGAGACGGGGGAGAGGTGGGAAGCTAAGAGAGAGGGGGAGGAAACAAGTGGGAGTGAGGGTGGGCACATATGGAGGTTAAGGTACTGTGATGGGGAACGCAACGAGACAAAGATGACCATGACTCAAGGCCTAACTTCCCTTGAAGGACATCGCCCACGTCTTTCATACCAGAGCGATGGAGCCAGGTGATCAGAAGGGACGAAGGTCAACGACCCCTCGATACAGTGACATCTCACAAGATGTGGTCGCACACATCAGTTGTGGATGACTCTCAGCTACTACTTTTTTAGATCAATAACTGTAAAATTTGACAGGAGAACAACTTGATGGTTAGCACTGTATGCCTCACAGCAACAAGGTCCTGGGTTCAATACCCGGTTTGGACCATGCTCTGCTCACATCTGTGTGGATATTCAGTTTCCTCCCACAGTCCTGAGTGATGCACGTTTATTCTGCCCTTAGATCCAGACCTCCCTTGTGTTCTCAAGAAGACTTCCCTGGTAAATAAAGATTAATAATAATTCAAATGACTGAGCTCAGTTTGTGTTTCTCAGTGACAGCGCCCCTGAGCAAGACACTGTAATCAAACACAGGATCAATACAGGGATCAGAACAATGTGTCAGTAAAGGGAGAATACAACGAGGTCAAAGTTTTTTTTAAACTGTTGTCAGTAGATCTGCAGCAGACACACAGGACAAGAGATGATTCCAGTCCAAGTGTGTTCTGACATCCAGAACAAACACTGAACTGGAACGAGTGCCTTTTTTTTTCTAAGGTATTAAAAAGCAAAAAATAAACAGATTTCAACAAAACAAGAAAGTTCATGCTCAGTAACCCAGGTATCAAATCCAATAATTCTCAATCAGGTCAGATGTCCAACATCCAGATAACCTGATTGAGAATTATCGGAGATTTCAACAAAGGAAAATACTTTGCAAATTAACATGTAAAGCAAAAGTAAAAAATGAGCACAAATATCTGCAAAGAAGGTTAAGGTTGTGCTTTTGACTCAGATCAGTGTAACTGTCAACCCAAAGCTCTTTTCATGATAAAATCTGTTAAAAACTCTACATTTGTGTCTTTTTCTAACAAATACACAAGAGGAAGAGCAAACACACAAACATTTACCTCCAAACAGCAGGTGGAGCTGATGTACGCGTTAAGATCTGATCTAGAACTAGAACCATCTAGAACCCTGGCTGCATTCAAACTGTGCACTGTCCCCTCACTACACTGCAGCCATTGAAGAGGGGACAGGGACAGGGGACAGGGACAGGGGACAGGGGACAGGGACAGGGGACAGGGGACAGGGACAGGGGACAGCCAGGTGCTTCTGTACTTTGAGAACTACCTGAATGTAGTGTAATCATCAGGTGATGCATAAATAAAGGCCAGCAAGATACAAGGGAATACATTTAAGCTAATTATTACGATCAGCAGCAGCTGAATATCAGCAGGATGGGATCAGTTTCCTAAACTGCTATGAATGTAAATGTTTCAAGTTGTGTGTAAAAAACAACAGTTGTTTTGTTGCTTTTTGTGCACAATGTTGTCGCCTTTTCTCTCCCTCTTGTGGGTCGAGGTTGCATTTTGTTAAAATGCTTTTATTAAATAAAAAATAATAAATAAGCCTTCCACATCTGCAGTACACCCAGCACCACCCAAAACACATATTTTTTATTTTAGCTGCATAAAATATAGCAGCCAAACATGTTCACAGCTTCTTCGACTGAACTTCTAATTTACTTTGAAATCATGCTTGTAGAATAATAATAATTATTAAATAATAATGCTGTGACCTGAGCACAACTGCAAATCAATCAGAATTTACTTTTACTGGAAAACTGTCCAGATATTGAAAAACAACTAAACATTGGCATGATTTATTAGGAGGTACTACTTTGTGTGGCAACATTATTTTTAGTGTTATTTTTTGTTTTGGTCATGAGTTGAAGACCGAGTGCGCCCAGTAATTTGTCTCAAAGTATTTCTACACGTTCTTGTTGTACCATTTCAACTTTCATTGTTTTTGGGTTCTGAATGATCGTGTCTTCATTAATGTTTCTCATGGTTCAATTATGGGGGCAAATTGTCACACTGTTAACTCCTGTCATTACACAACAGTGACAAAGAATTCAAGAAAATGTCTGATAATAATGTTGTTATTGATCTCAGGGATTTAGCCCAACCCTGGACCCCCCACTAACTACAGTACACCAGATGACTTTAAAATCATGCCAGGTCTTCATTTCCTGCATGTAAACGCTCGTAGCCTTCTAAAAAACTTGATGATTTGAAAATCCTAATCAGTTCTTCTGGGGCAGATGTGATCGTTATCTCTGAAACTTGGCTCAACAAATCTGTTCTGAATAATGATCTGGTAATCAATGGGTTTAAGATCAATCGATGTGATCGTAATAAAAGGGGAGGTGGAGTCGCTATTTACATCAGAGACTCTTTGGCTGCCAGGATTGCGTCTAAAAAAAACAATCCCAAACCAGTTTGAGGCCTTAGCTGTGAACATCACTTTGAATGGAGGTCAGATCTTAACTGTTGTAGGTTGTTATCGTCCCCCCTCCGCAACACCTGAGGCTTTGTCCTCACTGACTGAATTCATAGGAAATTTAAAACACAATGAGATTTTTGTGGCAGGAGATTTCAACATTGACTGGAATAAGTCAACCCCCTCTGTGATAATTCAAGAAATGTTGCCTATCTCTCAATCTAACCCAACTTATTGATTCTCCCACTAGACCAAACAAAAACTGTCCAAAAAAATCTTCCATCTTAGACCTGTTTCTAACAAATACACCTCACAAATTCTCTGGTATAGGTGTATTTGTTGACATTTTGAGTGATCATTCCGTGATAGCAGCTCTTAGATCTACTAAACTTCCACCTGCTAAGCCCAGAATAGTTCAAAAAAGGGATTTGAAATGTTTCTGTGAACAGTCATTCCTCTGGGATCTATCTCACTTTGATTGGCAACGTATTCTATTAATCAACGACGTGAACACCGCTTGGAACTATTTTCATAATAGTTTCATTTTTTTTGTAAACAAACATGCTCCTTTCCGGCAGTTCAGGATAAAGGGCCGTGACAGCCCCTGGTTTACTCCTGAACTAGCTGACCTCCTGCACAGGAGAGATCATCTTTGGGCCGCAGCAAGAAAATCACACTCAGACACTGATTGGTTGAATTTTCGGCAGCTGAGGAATAAATGCACAACTGCCATCAAAGCCGCAAAACGTAATTACTTCTTATCTCAGACCTCCAAAAATCTAAACGACCCTAAAAAATTCTGGAAAACCATCAAATCTCTCTCAGGCATC
The DNA here is from genome assembly GCA_038048925.1 of Garcialebias charrua. Taxonomy (NCBI): domain Eukaryota; kingdom Metazoa; phylum Chordata; class Actinopteri; order Cyprinodontiformes; family Rivulidae; genus Garcialebias; species Garcialebias charrua. Next base: position 34,820 of record JBBPBX010017059.1, on the reverse strand, counting down.
CCCCAATCATCTGACCTCCCATCACAACTTCTTGTTGACTCTGTTCCTGTGTCAAATAAGCACGAGATCCTGAACTGTTTCAACAAACATTTTGTTGCTTCTAGTTCATTATTTGACACAGTTACAAATGGAAAATCAGCCACTTCATCTAATAACCAAACTTCTACAAATCAAATCCCTCCTACAAGTCAATCCTCAGTTAATCACACCTTCTCTTTTTCTCCGTTCTCAGTCAGTGAGGTAAATAAACTGTTAAAAGATCTTGATCCTAAAAAATCTGCAGGTCCAGATGAACTTCCACCTTATTTCTTAAGGCTGGCTGCTCATATCATCACAGTCCCTGTGACCCACATCTTTAATCTGTCCATAAGACAAAACACCATTCCAGATGCTTGGAAAACAGCCTTTGTTCTTCCTTTGCTGAAGGGAGGTGACCCCACCTCACTGAACAATTATCGACCAATCTCTAAACTCTGCATTTTAGCCAAGGTTCTAGAAAAACTGATAAACTCTCAAATCAAAAATTATCTGGACTCATTTAACATCTTACCTCTCCATCAATCTGGTTTCAGGAAATAACACAGCACAATGACTGCTTCACTGAAGGTTCTTAAAGTGAAACTAAACCCTAATTTAACTTTTTTTAGCTGAGAAACTCCCTAGAATGTGTTTAAAAGGTTTCATAGCACTATGTCTGTGTTAATTTTCATGAAATTGTTCGTATTAGTTTAAATCGGCAATATTTGGTCTAAAAACGTGTTTAGGTAGTCCTATGGGTTGAACAGAGGTTATTGCACCCTAATTTCCTTATTTGTCTACGATTCACAAAGTGACGTATTTTCGCAAGCTTTCGTCACGGATGTGGTTCAAGCAGAGCCAATCCCCTGCGGAGATGAGACGGTCCTCCCTCCAGTGCATACCTTATATGGAAGTGCTACATTTCACTCCTGAAAAGCTCTGCAACAAAGCATATTATAGTTTTCGGAATGGCACTAGTTATTTGTGTATTGTAACTAATTTATTTTAGGAATGTTTTTCACTTCATCGAAACTGTCTGGTTGTATATGTTTTAATACAGTGCGTTACAGAAGCAGTGCATGAAAGCCGAGTTGGCTCAGTGGTGTATACACTGGGTTTGAATACGGGAGACCTGAGTTTGATCCCTGGTCACAGAGTACTTTTTTTTAAGCCTTTTGTTTTGGATAGGTCAGGTGGAATAGATAAATACATCTACAGTACATGTTTATTCTTTGTTGGTGCTTGGTTTATGTTGTTGGCTACAGTTCTAGTTTGTTGTAGGTTGTTGCTGGAGGAGGCGTGGACGCAGGAAACCCCCCACCTCCTCCCCTCCTTTAGGCGATGCCTCTACAGTCTATTGGAACGTCCATTTTGTTGAGGATTTTGAATCTGGACTTGGGGAGGAGTTAAAGATCCAGAGGCCGTTCAGTGACACTTTTAATGACGTTGTTGAAGCATTGGATGCTAAGGATTATTGTGCTGCACTTTTCTTAGACCTGTCTAAAGCTTTTGACACTGTGGATCATAACATCTTGTGTCATAAGCTCTCAGAAATTGGTTTCTCAGATCACACCATCGGTTGGTTTTCTAATTATCTTTCAGATCTAAGGCAATGTGTTCAACATAACGGTACTTCTTCCTGTTATTTAACAGTTAAAAATGGTGTACCACAAGGCTCAGTCTTAGGACCAACCCTCTTTACAATCTACATAGGTAATGTAGGTCAGAGCATCCCTGATGCATCCTTACATTTCTATGCTGATGATACAGTTGTTTATTGTCGAGCTAAAACAGTTGCTAAGGCTTTCCAGTTTTTGCAATCCACTTTTGACATCATCCAGTCAGATTTGTTCCGTCTCAAACTTGTCCTAAATGCTGATAAAACCAAAGGGATGCTTTTTTCAAATAGGAAGTCGGTCCCAGCAGTTCTTCCTCTGATTTTATCCTCAAATGGTGTCCCTATTGAGTTTGTTGATTCCTATAAATATCTGGGTATCCTGGTCGATTCACATCTCTCTTTTAAACTCCACGTGGAAAACCTAGTGAAGAAACTGAAAGTTAAACTGGGTTTCTTTTTCAGAAACAGATCATGTCTAACACTGAATGTTAGGAAACACCTTGTATCTGTGACTTTCCTTCCCTCCATTGATTACGGTGACATTCTCTACATGAATGCTCCTACAAGCACCCTGCAGATGTTGGATGTTGTCTATCATGGTGCACTAAGATTCATAACTGGTTGTGATTATCGTACCCACCACTGCACCCTGTATTCACTGGTTAACTGGACATCATTAACTTCACACAGACTCTTCCACTGGTACATTTTCATCTTTAAATCACTTCTTGGTCTACTGCCCTCATACATCTCCTCCTACTTCTTCCGGCACTCGGCAAGGCAGGTCGCATATCTTTCTGCTCTTCCCTCCCTAAGTTTTTCCTACTCCCTGCTTGCTTTTCGTCTCGTCTGCGACCCTTCAGCGCTCACTCGAACCAATATGGAATTAATCAATTGGGCTGTTTCTTCAATGGATAAGATTTTTTCCACGAAGCGGACCGTGCCAGGAGAAGCTGTCTGTCCCTCCGACACACACGCGGCTGGATACGTGCTGGACTCGTGGGGTCAGTGGCAGCCCATGTGTCTGACCGTCTTAAGTGTCGAGGACGTGGAGGATTTGTGGATTATTGGATTATTGGTAGCAACTGCTCTGTTTTTTGGCGTAAGCGGAGTTGTTTGTTACTGGAAACTGAGGGAGGCTTCGGCAGCTATCAGCGCGCTGTCGGCACTGCCTGATCAGCAAAATTCTCTGAACCGGGCCGTGAGCTCCTCATCCCAGCTGTTGTATGAGCTCAATCGCTCGCTTGGAGCGGTGGTGGATCACCGCGGACCTGCTGTGCGTTTTGGGACTTGTTTACAGCCACCCCGGATCAATCAAGGGACAGATGGGAGCTCATAGAGCGGAGAGGAGCGGAACCACATATTTGGATTTTTTTCGGCCATGAAACAGCACCACAGACTTGATGGCGGCAGTGGAAAAGAACACTGTGGTCTATTGGATAACAAACAAGAATATTATCTGGCTTCTGTACATGTCCTTGAAAAGTAGGCTGTCGGAAGCCATTCTCCTGGGAGCGAGGAGCTGAAGAAACCTGCTGCCCCCCCCCTCCCCCCCCAGAGATTTCTGTGAAGCCTCAGATAACACCCAGCTGCACATCTGCTGAACTCTGTGTTTGTCTGAAATTACTCACAGACTTATCTCCTTGCCTGCCGTCTCTCCATTTGTTATTGTAACTAAATGTGCTTTTTGATATGGTTTTTACTGGATCACGCGGTGTCTTGAAGACAAAATGTGATTCATCTTTTTTTAATATCAATGCTGTAAAACCCCGTGTCTTTGCCTGTTTTCCTGCTTTTGACCTTCATCTGGGGACAGATGAGCGGCCGCGCTATAAGTATATCATGTGTTGATAAACATATCATGTGTTGATAAACATGTCATGTGCTTTGTTGAGCTGCAGCTTTTTTGCACTCATTCTCTCTCCTGGATGACTGTAACTACATATTTACGTTGTATTGGTGAAAATTGATGCAATGTCAATAAACCTTCTTATGTCTTATGTCTTATGTCTACATGTCTCTGTGTGAGTGCAGCTACAGTGTGCGCTCTCAGGACATGATTACCTGCAGTGTTCCCTCAGTGAGAACTGAACTAGACAAAAGGACCTTCTCCTACTCCGCTCCTGCTTCATGGAATATCTTACAAAAAGATCTGAAGTTCGTTCTCGACCTTGACTTCTCTAAATGGTTTTAAGAATCTGTTGGAATCCTGGCAAATAGCAATGCAGACATGTTCCTGTTTTTGATTTTATACATCTACCTTGTAAAGTTTTGCTACTTTGCTACTTTGTTTCAATTTGTTAAAATTAAATTAATTAGAAAATAAAAAAATAAAATCTGTATTTCTCACTTATGTTTGTCTATTGTTGATTGTTTAAGGAAATTTCTACTGTTATTGTTGTCATCATTCTTTAGTTTGTAGCAGGTCTCTCTTGTAAATGAGTCCTTGAGGCTCAATGAGATTAACCTGCCTAAATAAAGGTTGAATGAATGAAATTTACACAATTAGCACCACTATATTAGAACTATCTATCTACTCAAAGTATAAATAATTATTGAAGTATTTTTGAAGATTTTAAAGTTGTAGAATAAATCACATAAATAATAAATATGGGATTTATGATGGTTGAAAAGAGGCTGGGTTTTTAATTGTAATTTATGTTTGATGTATATTTATGTGAATTCTTCTAATGAGTCCTCATGACTCAGTGAAACTACCTGTAGAAATAAAGTTTAAATCATTTTAACCATTCATGTATCACAACTTTCAGCTCAATCCAGCGGGGGTAGAGTTGATACTTTTTTTTTTTAATTTTAACTTTATTTACAGTTATTTTCTTTATTTTTCCTCCAGGAAGGGACAAGTCATGCATTAGAAATAAAACACAGGATTTGAGCAGAATCTGATGAAATTCACCAGAAACAGTTGCAGCTGAATTCTGATTTATCTCAAGTGATGTTTTCTACATTCGCCTTCTAATCTATAGCTGTTTTGCTACTTTTCGACATCTTTTTTTTACTCGTTTAAAAATATGTAACTGTATCTGTATGCCTCTCTCATGATTGTCCACTGTTGTCATCACTCTTTGATGAAACCAGGTCTCTCTTGTAACAGTCCTCGAGGCTCAATGGGACTAACCTGCCTAAATAAAGGTTGAATGAAAGATGCAGTGCACATACTGTTACTGCACCATGTGACCACACGATGCTATAACAAACACAGAGACAGTTGACGTTTGGGACAAGTGGACACTTTGAGTCCAGCCCAGGACTCGTGCAGCGTCCGGTCGTTGTAAAACGCTCACCACAGACACTTCCTGTGAAATGCTCTTCAAAGTTCTTACCTGCGTGAGGATTCCCTCAGCCAGAGCCTCAGCTGGGCTGGTTGGTGTCATTGGGGGCACGTCCCCTGCAGGGTCCACCCTAAGCTCCATTTCAGTTCCTTTAGAGGAAGCCATTGTTTCTTGTTTAGCGTGGCCAGGACTCGGGCTTGGACTGCCCTTTTCCCATCCAGGGGACTCTTCCTCCAGCTGCAGCACCTCTGGCTCTTCATCCTCGTCTGAAGGGCTGCTTGTGACTTTAGCCCTAGGGGAACCACTGGGCCGCTCCACCATTACCCATTCCTTTGAGTCGATGTCCTGCCTCCCCGAGCTCAAGTTCAGAGCCACAAAGCCCCCGCTGCTAGCTGCCCCCTCCCCCTGCTCAAAGGATCCGGGGGACACTGGTTTAGGAGAACCCTCTATAGACCGGAAGTCCTCGTCATAGTGCCAGACCCGGTCAGAACGCTCACCAGCAGCCACAGCTGGACGGTGGGCTGCAGCTGTCTCCTTCTCCTGGTGCTGGCTGCTGAGCTGCTGCTCACCTGAACTGAAACAGACAAACAGACAAATAATTCACCTGCAGGAACAAACAACCACGTCTGTGTTGACTGACCACCATCACCTATAGAGGCCACCTTCAAATGCACTGACTGTAACAGTGAAGGACTTGTACATGTATGTGTACATGTATGTGTACTTTGTACTTTGTACATACATGTATATATGTACAAAGTACATATATATGTACATGTACATATATATGTACAAATTACATATATTTATAAATGTACACATACATGTACATATATATGTACTTTGTACATATATATGTACATGTATGTGTACATGTACATATATATATACATGTATGTGTACTTTGTACATACATGTATATATGTACAAAGTACATATATATGTACATGTACATATATATGTACAAATTACATATATTTATAAATGTACACATACATGTACATATATATGTACTTTGTACATATATATGTACATGTATGTGTACATGTACATATATATATACATGTATGTGTACTTTGTACATACAGTACATGTATATATGTACAAAGTACATATATATGTACATGTACATATATATGTACAAAGTACAGTACATATATATGTACATGTACATATATATATGTACTTGTACATATATATGTACATGTACATATATATGTACTTTGTACATATATATGTACATGTACATGCATGAACAATCTTACCAGGCTTCCTGGAACCGCTCTGGGCTGGGCTTAGAGTCCAGGCCCCGCCTCTTTTCCAGCTCCAAGCTGTGGATGTTGTGGAGTTTTCTCAGGAGGGGGCCATCACGATCTGCAGGGGTCACCTCAGAGCGCACCTTGACAGGAGAGCCCAGACTTGGACCTGTGCAGGGACTCTGGTGTCCAGGGTGGCCCTGGTTGTTGCACTGATCCTCCTCCGCTGCCGTCTGCACAACCAAACCTTTTTACAGCAACACAACTTGAATTCAACGTTCACGTGTGGATTTCTGTCGTCTACCTTCCAGGCGCTCGTCCTGATGTGGTTACGGTTTCGGTCCAGCTCCTCCCAAACGTCGGCCTCCTGCTTACGATGGGGGTGGAGGGGGGAGCCCGGGGCACCTTCAGGAACAGGGTTGTTCTCTACATCGCTCAGCTGCTCATCCTGCAGAACTTCATCCGTGTTCTCCCTCAGCAGGTCGCCAGGGATCAAAGAGGCGTTCACCACCCTGCAGCCACAAGAAAGTGCACGTTGACCTCTTTAAAAGTGCACGTTGACCTCTTTAAAAGTGCACGTTGACCTCTTTAAAAGTGCACGTTGACCTCTTTAAAAGTGCACGTTGACCTCTTTAAAAGTGCACGTCGACCTCTTTAAAAGTGCACGTTGACCTCTTTAAAAGTGCACGTTGACCTCTTTAAAAGTGCACGTTGACCTCTTTAAAAGTGCACGTCGACCTCTTTAAAAGTGCACGTCGACCTCTTTAAAAGTGCACGTTGACCTCTTTAAAAGTGCACGTCGACCTAAAGCCCTGCTATGGTTTGAGTTCCTGAGAACGTCCAGCATCCAGCAGGTACGAGTCCTTTACAGATGACTTCTGCTTTTGCTTGTTTTGTCAGATTTGATCGTTTCAGATCAACAAACAAATATTAATATCTGAGGTCATACAAAATATGTTGGTCAAATATTATTTTATTTATTAAAGAGAAAAGATGTCCAAACCAACTTAGCCTTGCATAATAAAGTAACTGCCCTCCTTGTTAATTTTGTTCATTCAACCTTTATGTGTACAGGTGAGTGTCACTGAGCCTCGACGACTCACTTACAAGACAGACATGTTCCAGACAGAACATGTAAAGTACAGACAACAACAACAGTAAACAATAACAACAATAATCAGACATCATTAACTTCACGCAGACTCTTCCACTGGTACATTTTCATCTTTAAATCACTTCTTGGTCTGCTGCCCTCATACATCTCCTCCTACATGTCTCTGTGTGAGTGCAGCTACAGCGTGCGCTCTCAGGACATGATTACCTGCAGTGTTCCGTCAGTGAGGACTGAACTTGGAAAAAGGGCCTTCTCCTACTCTGCTCCTGCTTCATGGAATATCTTACAAAAAGATCTGAAGCTCTCGACCTTGACTTCTCTAAATGGTTTTCAGAATCTGTTGGAATCCTGGCAAAAACCAATGCAGATTTGTTCCTGTCTTTGATTTTTTTGTACATCTACCTTATAATGTTTTTGCTACTTTTTCTTTTCTTTTGTTTATTGTTTAATGTATTTGTATCATTGATGTTCATCATTCTTTAGTTTGTAGCAGGTCGCTTTCGTAAATGAGTCCTTGAGGCTCAATAAGATTTACCTGACTAAATAAAGGTTGAATGAATTGTCTGTACTTTATATTGTCTGTACTTTATATTGTCTGTACTTTATATTGTCTGTACTTTATATTGTCTGTACTTTATATTGTCTGTACTTTATATTGTCTGTACTTTATATTGTCTGTACTTTATATTGTCTGTACTTTATATTGTCTGTACTTTATATTGTCTGTACTTTATATTGTCTGTACTTTATATTGTCTGTACTTTATATTGTCTGTACTTTATATTGTCTGTACTTTATATTGTCTGTACTTTATATTGTCTGTACTTTATATTGTCTGTACTTTATATTGTCTGTACTTTATATTGTCTGTACTTTATATTGTCTGTACTTTATATTGTCTGTACTTTATATTGTCTGTACTTTATATTGTCTGTACTTTATATTGTCTGTACTTTATATTGTCTGTACTTTATATTGTCTGTACTTTATATTGTCTGTACTTTATATTGTCTGTACTTTATATTGTCTGTACTTTATATTGTCTGTACTTTATATTGTCTGTACTTTATATTGTCTGTGCTTTATATTGTCTGTACTTTATATTGTCTGTACTTTATATTGTCTGTACTTTATATTGTCTGTGCTTTATATTGTCTGTACTTTATATTGTCTGTACTTTATATTGTCTGTACTTTGTATTGTCTGTACTTTATATTGTCTGTACTTTATATTGTCTGTACTTTGTTGTTTAGTCTCTTCATAAAGGACTTGCCTCTGCACTGCTCAGGTGTCGACTTTATGCAGATGATGCAGTTCTTTATGCACCTGCCAAGTCACCAGAACAAGCTGCAGAGGTTTATCCAGCTGTGTGTCTGACATCCAACAGTGGCTCATCCAACATCATCTAGTTCTGAATCATGTGTTTCTCAATAAGAAAACTTGATTTAAAATTTAAAAAATTATGTTCATTTACAAAATGAAAACATTCCCTCTGCTGCAGAATTTAAATACTTTGGTTTGGTGCTAGATATTCAACTTAAATTTGATAAACATTTAAAGACAATTTAAAAACAATACAAAGTAAAATTAATTGTTTCAAACTACGGTAATTAGAAACTACAAACCAAGTCAGGCGGCCCTGCTTTATATGCATTCTATGATTTATTTAGTCACATGACCTCATGGGCTCAGGCCCAAACACACGGACTCTTTCTACAGTCAGGCTGTAAACATTATGGATAAAAAGACACTCCACTGTAACACTGATAAAAAATTATCTACTGAGCTTTGACAGCTTTATTTCTGTTTTCTTAAACTGTTCCATAAACGCATCATCAGTCCGTCGTGCAGCACCTGAGCCGTGACTGAACATCTTTTGAGAGACAGAACAGCCACAGAGTCACTAGAAGTTCCACCAGTGGAGAACATCTGGACAGAAGCTTCTCGTTACATCTGGTCTCAAGACCAGAACTGACGTTCAAATATGAACTTCAACCATGAAGAACTGAACCAGGTGTGAAATCATTTTTAAATATTGTCATTGTTTTATATTTATTTTTCATCATTTTATTGTTTTTATTGTTGATCTGAACTTTTCATTGAACCAACTGTTAAAGGTCAATCTAGGGTCGGGGTTGTCGGTTTCCCTATCAAACAATCAATAAATCAATATATCAATATGTTGTCTGACTAAAACAGGTCTCTCTTGTCAATGAGTCGTCGTGACTCAGTGAGACCAACGTGGATAAAATAAAAACTGAAACATTAAAAACTGAAACATTAAAAACTGAAACATTAAAAACTGAAACATTAAAAAGCAGAAACATTAAAAACTGAAACATTAAAAACTGAAACATTAAAAACTGAAACATTAAAAACTGAAACATTAAAAACTGAAACATTATAAAAACTGAAACATTAAAAAGCAGAAACATTAATGTGTAAGGAGTGAATCCTTCACGTGCACGTACCCCATCTGTGCAGGAGTGAGGCGAGTGTGATGCTGTGGCGTCGTGGCGCCGGCGCTGATGGTCGGCGTGCCGTCCGTGCCGCTCCGCTCCCAGTCGTACGGGTCGTTTTCAACAACGTTGTACGTTTTCATGCTGTTGTCAAACACCGACATCAACAGCTGGAACAAGACGTCCAGATGTTAGCCACGGTTTTCAGGCATTTTATTCAAGAGGGGAAAATGAACGCGTAACAGAACATCTGGAAGCTCCACAACAAAGTTCTGCAGGATTTGAACCAAACCAGATCAAGTGTTCTGTCACTGCATCATCACCGTAACCATGTTGAGCTACAAACTTTATCCATTTGATCAAAGCATGAAAGCATCCTGATGTGCAACATCTGTCCTGATCAGAGCATGTGTTGTGTCACATGAGATCAACATCTGTACAATTCACTGAGCTGAGGCCTCTTTTGTTTTCTGAGTGGCTTGCTGTGGCAGAAAGCTTCAGTTTAATCCATAAATTAATTAGTTGTAAACATCTATCCAAAACGTTCCTTCCAGTTGTTCATGAGATATTTTGCTAACAGACAAACACACGACCACATAAACACAGACAGGAGCCGATAATGATGGAGTTCCTTCTGGTCACCTGGAAGTCCGGCTTGGTGTAGTAGTCCAGGCTGGAGACGTGCTCCAAGAAGAGCGTGAACTCTGCCGGCAGATGTTTGAGCATCAGGCGGTGGTCGTACGTCTCCTTCAGCTTCCCCACGTGTTCCTGGAATTAAACTCATTACAACGGATCCGTCACATCTGGAGAAGCGTTTGTGTGTGTGTGTGTGTGTGTGTGTGTCCTCACTTTGTCTTTGATCTTCCTCCAGGGCAGCTGGCCCACCAGGAACTCCACCAGCATGTAGAAGAGAGACCACAGGTCGTCGTGACGGCCCATCTCCTGCAGAACCACAGCGCCGGGTCAGGGAACCATGCGCTCACACGTTGTGAAGACATCTGGAGCGGTTACCAACCTTGTTCTTGTGAGCGTTGACAGAAGCATATCGAACCGTTCCCCTGAAGCCCGCAACTGGACGCGGCTACCAACATTCAGATTTACAAATAAATATTAAACTCAGTCTGATGATGTCACATCCAAATCAAATCTGCAACGAGCTCAAACAGAGAAACTACTCAAAATCATAAAACAGTCGTTTTTAATAGTAACCGTGATGGTTAGCTCATTTTAGTGTAGTTCACAGACATTTCTGAGCTGGTCAATGTTGATTGGCCATCTTGAACTGTGTTGACTGCCAGAGTGAATTTGTTGTAGATGTAGATGCAATGAGATGAGATATTTTGCTAACAGACAAATGGTGTGAACTGAAAGTTGTTGTTTTACGCAGACATCTTGTGTGATGTATGGTACTCGTTAGTTAGGCATGACTTCACCTCATCTCACAAAAATGTCAGGTCAGTATCTGGAAGTTAATCTTGGAGCTATTTTTCTAAAGCGGCCAACTTCCATCAGGTTGACTCTAAAAGTTGTTTTAGTTGTAGATGTACGTCTGATGAGAACTAGTTGTAGATGTACGTCTGATGAGAACTAGTTGTAGATGTACGTCTGATGAGAACTAGTTGTAGATGTACGTCTGATGAGAACTAGTTGTAGATGTACGTCTGATGAGAACTAGTTGTAGATGTACGTCTGATGAGAACTAGTTGTAGATGTACGTCTGATGAGAACTAGTTGTAGATGTACGTCTGATGAGAACTAGTTGTAGATGTACGTCTGATGAGAACTAGTTGTAGATGTACGTCTGATGAGAACTAGTTGTAGATGTAGGTCTGATGAGAACTAGTTGTAGATGTACGTCTGATGAGAACTAGTTGTAGATGTACGTCTGATGAGAACTAGTTGTAGATGTACGTCTGATGAGAACTAGTTGTAGATGTACGTCTGATGAGAACTAGTTGTAGATGTACGTCTGATGAGAACTAGTTGTAGATGTACGTCTGATGAGAACTAGTTGTAGATGTACGTCTGATGAGAACTAGTTGTAGATGTACGTCTGATGAGAACTAGTTGTAGATGTAGGTCTGATGAGAACTAGTTGTAGATGTAGGTCTGATGAGAACTAGTTGTAGATGTACGTCTGATGAGAACTAGTTGTAGATGTACGTCTGATGAGAACTAGTTGTAGATGTACGTCTGATGAGAACTAGTTGTAGATGTAGGTCTGATGAGAACTAGTTGTAGATGTAGGTCTGATGAGAACTAGTTGTAGATGTACGTCTGATGAGAACTAGTTGTAGATGTAGGTCTGATGAGAACAAGCTGTAAACTACAAGCTGTAAACTACAACCTGTAAACTAAAACCTGTAAACTACCTTTACAACCTGTAAACTACAACTTGTAAACTACAAGCTGTAAACTACAACCTGTAAACTACAAGCTGTAAACTACAACTTGTACAACCTGTGAACTACTGTACATGCTGTAAACTACAACCTGTAAACTACAACCTGTAAACTACAACTTGTAAACTACAAGCTGTAAACTACAAGCTGTAAACTACAACCTGTAAACTACAACCTGTAAACTACCTTTACAACCTGTAAACTACAACTTGTAAACTACAAGCTGTAAACTACAACCTGTAAACTACAACTTGTAAACTACAAGCTGTAAACTACAACTTGTACAACCTGTGAACTACTGTACAAGCTGTAAACTACAAGCTGTAAACTACAACCTGTAAACTACAACTTGTAAACTACATGCTGTAAACTACAACTTTTACAACCTGTAAACTACTGTACAAGCTGTAAACTACAACCTGACTGAAATAATAGTTTTCGGGTTGAAAGCCCGCTGTCATGAAAGTCATGAATTTGCCTGTGCGTGTGCACGAGGCTGCCTGAGCCAACGCAGTGACCTGTGCACGACTGAGCTCAACTTTAACGTCTTTAACTATAAAACTCAGATTGTGCACAACATTTTCAAAGTTTGACCAAACTGTCGAAAACTTCTAAAAAAGCTAAGTCTGGTCCTCTGGACATTCAAAAAACAAAACAAAAATAAATAGCACCTCCAAGTCTTTCGGACGAAAGACTTGGAGGTGCTATTTATTTTTGTTTTGTTTTTTTGAATGTCCAGAGGACCAGACTTAGCTTTTTAGATTTTTCTACCTGGATTATTGAGCAGCATCAGGGTGTCTAAAACTTCATTCCCTCCAAATGATGTCAGTGTAAAAGTGGCGTGAAAGGTGGCGGGCAACATGCATTCCATGAAGGAATGCCACGTCTTTAATTCACGTTTATTTGACCATTTATTGATCCGATGGACCTGATCAGCTGCTTGACAGGTTAACCTCCTCTGTCAGCTGACGTGAAGGTTAGTGAAGTTAGGTTTTGTTTCCAGTGTTGGTGCAGAAGCTCAACTTTGGATGTTTTTTATGGACCCAAATTTAAATTTAAATTTGTGCTGAATTTAACATGTGGACCTTTGAACTCATGAACTAAGTTCCTTTGTTAATAAAAGTTACCTACTCGTGGTATAGGATATTAATTAGTGCTAAAGGAACACAAGTGAATAATCCTCAATAATAATACTCCATGTAGATGGGAAGAATTACTACCTGAATATTTTACTAATAATAGAGACACTAACCTAGAACTGAGAGTAAGACATTTGTTTCACGTTTGTTTGATATGTATTGTAGAAAAATATTAAAAATAAAATAATTTAAAAAAAGAGAGTAAGACATTTGGGGTCAGTATAAAAAGTAGGAGCAGATGATTCTTACGGGCCGGACTTCCTGACAGGAGTTGGTGAACTGGCGAGCTAAACCAAAGTCTAGCATGTAGCAGGTCCGACACGTGCTCGGGAAGCGGCCCATGGCAAAGTTGGACTGAAGCAGAAACAGGAAGAGGAAGTTGGAAAAGCACAACAACCCAATTAATGAAACCCTAAATCTGAAAAGGTTGAGTTAATGTGTAAAACATAAATTTAAAAAATCTGACAAACTCATCATTTATTCACACTGAATCATAATAAACATATTTAAAAAAGGCACATTTTAAAATGGATGGCAGCCATACATCCCAGCCCTCTTTAAAACAACAGTCTCACAAACTTCTAGGACCTGAGGACACCAGCTGCTGGAGTTTTTGTGGACTGCACAGCAAACTGCATTTACAAGTATAATTTTAATTTTAATAATTAAAAGTAATGGTGATATGAAAGAAAAAGTAATGGTGATATGAAAAAAGTAATGGCGATATGAAATAGTAATGGTGATATGAAAGAAAAAGTAATGGTGATATGAAAAAGTAATGGTGATATGAAAGCAACATGGCGAGTAATGAAGTGTTCTGAAAAAACACAAAGTAAAAACTGGTATTTCACAGTTTTTGTAAAAAACAACAATGAAGTTCATGATGAAAATGAAATTGTCAATGGATTTAATCAATATTTTGTGAATGTTGGATTGAGCCTTGCAGCTAAAATACCAAAAGTAGATAAAAATATGATCCACTCAATTACAGGTTGTGCAAACAGTATTTTTCTAAATGGAACTAACAAAGAGGAAATAATGAATGTAGTAAAAAATCTTACAGACAAGAGATCAAAAGACTGGGTGGACATGGATATGATGTTTGTAAAGGACATAATGAGCCATGTTATTGAGCCGTTTACATATATATGTAATTTATCATTTTCAACAGGAATATTTCCAGATAATATGAAAGTAGCTAAGGTAGTTCCTCTTTTTAAAAATGGTGATAAATGTGTGTTCAACAATTATAGACCTATATCCTTGTTACCACAGTTTTCAAAAATTCTTGAAAAACTATTTGTGAACAGACTAGATCAATTTATAGATAAACAAAATATTCTAAGCAACAGTCAGTATGGGTTTAGAGCAAAAAACTCTACATCAATGGCTCTCATGGAATTAATGGAACAAATAACTACTGCTGTCGATCAAAAACAATATTGTATCAGTATTTTTGTTGATTTAAAAAAAGCATTTGATACTATTGATCACACCATTCTCCTTGAAAAACTGAACAAATATGGTATTAGAGGACCAGCATTACAGTGGGTATCTAGCTATTTGAAAGATAGGAAACAGTTTGTACAAATAAATGATGTAAGATCTGACCTCTGCAATATCACATGTGGAGTTCCTCAAGGCTCTGTATTTAGACCAAAGTTATTTATTTTATATGTGAATGACTTGGTAAATGTGTCTGGACTCCTTAAACGTGTACTTTTTGCTGATGATACCACATTTTTTTGTTTGGGTAAAGATATAGAACAAATGTTGGAATTGATGAAGACAGAATTTGTCAAAATACAAACTTGGTTTAAACTTAATAAATTATCATTAAATCTAGATAAAACTAATTACATGATATTCAGTAATAAAAAGAAAACTGTTGATGTTCCATTTAAAATTGAGTGTTGAGATTTGTAGAGTGAGTGAGGTGAAGTTTTTGGGTGTTATCATTGATGACAAACTGACATGGAAACAACACATAAATTCTGTAAGAATAAAAATAGCTAAATCGATAGCAGTACTGTACAAAGTCAGAGACCTATTGAATGATAAAGCTCTGTATTTGTTGTATAACACAATCATTGTTCCACACTTAATCTATTGTATTGATGTTTGGGGGAATGCGTGTAAAACAATCACAAAGCCTATTTTTGTATTACAGAAAAGAGCTGTAAGAATTATCACTAGAAAACATTACCGTCATCCATCAAGTACATTATTTTATCAACTGAAGTTATTGAAGTTCCATGATTTGGTAGACTATAATATTTTATCAGTTATGTATAGAGCTCAAAATAATGCATTACCTTTAAATATCCAAATGCACTTTGTTAAAAGACAAAGTTGTTATAATCTTAAGGGGACAGAGATGTTTGTAAAACCACAATTCAGAACTAGTTTGAAGGGACGTTCTACCTCAATCCAGGGAATTAGATTATGGAATGGCTTGGAGAATGTAGTTAAAAATGCCAAGTCAATGTTTACATTTAAGAAAATGATCAAAACTGAATTGTTAAAAAAAATATATGAAGTAGTTTATGTGTATTGCATTAGAGTTAGAAAATTAGAAAGAGTTATTAATTTTGTTCTGTTACTGGAAGATTATTATTGTTTGAACTGATTGTTTGAATAAAGGGGCAGATATAATAAGATTTTTTTTCTTCCTTCTGCTACCTTTCATTTTTTTATATTTATATTAAATAAATGAATAATTTGAAGAAGTATTTGTGAGCTTATGTAGTGAGGGCTCAAGCATCACCTGTATCCAGTACTGACATTCAGCCTTGTCCTTTGAGTTTAGAGATTTCTCTAGATTCTTTAAATCATTTGATGATCAGATGAAGTGCTGATGATGGGATATTCACTCCTCCAAATGTTACGTTGACTATGCTTCTGAAATTGTTCCTCACTTTTTAGATGTAGTCGCTGGCAGGCTGTGGAACATCTGCCCATCTTTACTGGCTGAGACATTCAGCCTCTCTGAAATGCTCTTCCACACGCTGACTATACGTAGATTATATTGTTCTGCTTCATCTACAGGTAGTCCCCGAATTACGAGCGCTCTGATCTGCGAGGTTCCAGACTTACGAGCTGGCGAATTTTTGGAAAAAACGCAAAAAATACTGAGTTTTCATGTGTTTTTTCACCACAGTTAGTTAGCTAAACATATGGACACACGTTTCCGATCATTTTTATGCACTCATAAGCAGTTTTTTGATGAAAAACGAGTGTTTGTAGTCGCGCTAGCGAAACCGTTCCAATTTACGAGCGAAATTCCGGACTTACGAGAGACATGGCAACCGTTCCAAATTACGAGATTTCCGGTTTACGAGCGCCTCGTTGTAACGGATCTCGCTCGTAAATCGGGGACTACCTGTATTCAATTTTGTTTTATCTACATTTTCCACAACATCCAAGACAACTTACTGTAAGAAGTCAGGAAAATACTAAAAACTGAATTTAATTAAATTTCAACAGTTAATATAAATGAAAATGAAAAACTGCCAGGACCATGAAGCTACTCGCAGACAAAGCAACACAACCATTTCCCAGTGCCCAGGTCTTAGACAGCGTACAGAGCCAACATGCAACCAGTTCCTGGTGTCGCACCGGTTTGATGTCACGATGCAGGAAGCCCACACAGTGGATGCTGTCTATGGCTTCTAGGATCTGGCGCCCGAGACGCAGGGTGGTGCTGATGCTGAATGTTCCACGAGGCATGCTTCTCCTCAGGTCCGCCAGGTTACGACCCTGAAACAACACACACAAAATCTTTAAAACAACTAATAATAATAATAAATTCAATTTATACCGCACTTTTCATTAATAAAAATCTCAAAGTGACAACTGTTTGTCACGTCCTCCTGACTGACTGACTGACTCACTGACTCAATGACTGACTGACTCACTGACTGACTGACTGACTGACTGATTCACTGACTGACTCACTGACTGACTGACTGACTGACTGACAGACTCACTGATTCACTGACTGACTGACTGACTGACTGAC
>JBBPBX010017059.1:0-7500 GCA_038048925.1 Garcialebias charrua | reverse complement strand
TCTTCTACGTTCTCATGAACTCATCTACGTTCTCATGAACTCATCTACCTACTCATGAACTCGCCTAAGTGCTCATGAACTCATATACGTTCTCATGATCTCGTCTACGTTCTCGTGAATTCATCTAAGTGCTCATGAATTCATCTACATGCTCATGAAATCGTCTACATTCTCATAACGCACTCATGAACTTGCCTCCGTTTTCATGAACTCTCCTATATATATCACTTCACCACTTGCTTCTGCCAAGGACGGATGCTTCCCCTCCCATACCGCTTTTTTTGCTGCTTTGTCTGTCTGTGAAACTGTTTCTGAGCCTCTCTTGCATATCTTCTGAATCATAATTATGGACTTATTTGGTCAGTTGGTCCCTCAACACACTTGATAACATTTCTTCAAAGAGAAGACAGGCTTTAGGTGAGCCGATTTGCCATGTTGGTAAACACGCAGCTGGATATCTCATCGACTTGAAGACTTGATGAAGTGTCTATTCTCCGCTGCCATCTGTGGATTTTAAGGAGGACACATATTTAATTGGATTTACAATAACTGGTTCCTGCTTTTTGAATTCAGCTGGTTGCTGGTTTTATCTACAATTAAGGAAGTCATCAGCAGAAAATTGGGACCCGCTGCTTGCCTTTGTGATGGCTTGGTTCTGTGTACCCAGACTCAATTGCCTTGGGCAGAATGGATCAGATCTCAGGGATTTTTACTCAGGCACGTTCCATCAGTGTGGCCAAATTCATTTGGACATTTTGGAACCGTTTTTGGACCCACACAGACTCAAGGTAAATGTCATTATGTTCTGCCTGTACTCAAAACAACTGTGTGTTTATCTGAATCTGGCTCCCCCGGCTGACCTTGAAGGCCACCTTATCTGAATACGCCTGGAGGACATGTAATCTGACGCTCAACCCCACCCATCGGGAAATTTCCACCGTCAACCTGAGTGAACCAGCTGAATAAACATTCTGTCATCATTTCAGGACTCTTGGATCCTCATTAGCGTTGACCTTGGTCATTCCCAGACATCCTTCGAGAATGTTTATGGATCTCACTGGAGGGAACTGGCTGATTATTCCATCCTTATCAGAACTCTTACAGTGCCCTCAAGAGCTTCTATGAACATTGCTCAATTGTTCTCGGTGTCTCCCCCCTCTGCAGAATGTCTACGTCACTATGTGCTTATTTGTGCGAGTTTTTTTTTTATATTAGAATTTTTTTTCTCAGGCAAGAAGAAAGATTTTAATAGGAATTTTGTCGCCTCTGTTTCCTAATGTGTCTAATTTCATGACTTTTTGTCTATCCAACAGATCTCACTTGTAAACGAATCTTCTAGGCTCAATGTGATTTATCTGTCTAAATAAAGGTTGAATGAAAATATTCTCATGAACTTGTATACGTGCTTATGAACTCATCTACATTCTCAGGAACTCATCTACGTTCTCCTAAGCTCATCTATGTCCTCAAGAACTCATCTACGTTCTCCGGAACCTGTCTATGTTTTCCTGTATACTCGTCTATATTCTCATGAACTCATCTATGTTCTCTTGAACTCATATACGTGCTCATGAGCTCGTTAGTGTTTCAGGACAGAGGTTTGTGGTGAGTTACTGGGTTTCCTGGGTTTCCTGGTGCTCCTCGAGCTCCGTCCCGACCCGTCGCTCCCTGAAAACACAGAAACACAAACAGATGAGCGTCGCAGACCTCAGAAGTCATGCCAATCTGCCACTTTCCTGAACATGCCTGCTAATTTCCTCAGAGACTTCTGGTCCAGAACAAGTTCTTAATGGAAACGGCTTCAATCAGGATTCAAGTTGAACGAATAAATCCAAACTGAATGAGAACTGCAGAGGGTTGTTGGTTTCTGTTTGTTTATGTTTATGTTGTGTTTATGTTGTATTGATGTGTTTGTTTATATTGTGTTTGTTAATGTTTATGTTTTGTTTTTGTTTATGTTGTTAGTTTATGTTGTGTTGTTGGTTATGTTGTTGTGTTTGCTAATGTTCTTGCTGTGTTTTGTTTACGTTGTGTTTGTTTATGTTTATGTTGTATTTGTTTATGTTGTGTTTTGTTTATGTTGTTAGTTTATGTTGTGTTGTTGGTTATGTTGTTAGTTTATGTTGTTGTTTATGTTGTTGTGTTTGTTAATGTTCTTGCTGTGTTTTGTTTACGTTGTGTTTGTTTATGTTTATGTTTTGTTTTGTTTATGTTGTTAGTTTATGTTGTGTTGTTGGTTAAGTTGTTGTGTTTGTTAATGTTCTTGCTGTGTTTTGTTTACGTTGTGTTTGTTTATATTTATGTTGTATTTGTTTATGTTGTGTTGTGCTTGTTGTTTTGTGTTTGTTTATGTTTATGCTGTTATTGTTGTGTTTGTTAATGTTGTGTTTGTTAATGTTTATAATGTGTTTTGTTTATGTTGTGTTGTTGTTTATGTTGTTGGTTATGTTGTTGTGTTTGTTAATGTTCTTGCTGTGTTTTGTTGACGTTGTGTTTGTTTATGTTTATGTTGTATTTGTTTATGTTGTATTTGTTTATGTTGTGTTGTGCTTGTTGTTTTGTGTTTGTTTATGTTTATGCTGTTATTGTTGTGTTTGTTTATGCTGTGTTAAGTTCAGTTCACATGATGATGATGGTAAAATTTCGGTTTTGTTGCTGGAAACAGAGACGGGACTCAGACTGACATGATGGTTCCCGTCAGCAGAACCCTGATTCTGATCTGAGACCAACAGAGAAGATGGACTCTGATGATAATGATGAGAACGATGATGATGAGGTGTGGTGCTGCTACCTGTTCTCCATCGACTCCGTCCAGTCCATCCTCTCCGTCTTCACCCTGCAACATGAACACCCAGCTCTTAATGAGAATTCATGGTCCAAATGGTCCTGTACAGAACCTCCCAGTCCAGTGGGCCCAACTCACCCTGTTCCCCCGGAGGCCTCGGTTTCCCTGTGGCGACAAGCAGCTGCAGTTAGTCCGGTCACGGTCAGCTCTAATCAGTGTTTAAGGTGTCATGAGTTGCGTACCTTCAGTCCTCTGAGTCCCGAACAGCCCTGGACACCTGGAGGTCCAGCGGGTCCAGAACTGCCCCTGTCTCCCTGCAGAGACCAGATTCAGCATCAGCACAAACTCCTCTGAAGACTAGAGCTAAGAATAAACCCAAATCGCTGCTCTGGGTCCAGGTTGGACCCTCAGACTGTGGACTTCAGCATGGTACTGAGCTGCAGCCGAATGTTTTATACAGAACAGGAGCTGAAGAGTAGCTGCTCTAAACTCTAATGTTCTCATGTCTACAACTGTACTTTACGTAAACAAACCTCAGATCGCAGAGATTGAGTAAATAAAAGTAAGTCTCTGTGTACTGGGTCTGCAGACGGATTCTGAAGCACCTGATTTGGCGACCAGACCTTCCTCTTTGTTTTTTACAACAGAAAAATAATTCCACTTATCCAGCTTGTTGACTGTAAACTCAGTTTGAGCATCTTGTTGACTGTAAAGTCAGTATGAGCATCTTGTTGACTGTAAAGTCAGTATGAGCATCTTGTTGACTGTAAAGTCAGTATGAGCATCTTGTTGACTGTAAAGTCAGTATGAGCATCTTGTTGACTGTAAAGTCATTATGAGCATCTTGATGACTGTAAAGTCATTATGAGCATCTTGTTGACTGTAAAGTCAGTATGAGCATCTTGTTGACTGTAAAGTCAGTATGAGCATCTTGTTGACTGTAAAGTCATTATGAGCATCTTGATGACTGTAAAGTCAGTATGAGCATCTTGTTGACTGTAAAGTCAGTATGAGCATCTTGTTGACTGTAAAGTCATTATGAGCATCTTGATGACTGTAAAGTCAGTATGAGCATCTTGTTGACTGTAAAGTCAGTATGAGCATCTTGTTGACTGTAAAGTCAGTATGAGCATCTTGTTGACTGTAAAGTCAGTATGAGCATCTTGTTGACTGTAAAGTCAGTATGAGCATCTTGTTGACTGTAAAGTCAGTATGAGCATCTTGTTGACTGTAAAGTCAGTATGAGCATCTTGTTGACTGTAAAGTCAGTATGAGCATCTTGTTGACTGTAAAGTCAGTATGAGCATCTTGTTGACTGTAAAGTCAGTATGAGCATCTTGTTGACTGTAAAGTCAGTATGAGCATCTTGTTGACTGTAAAGTCAGTATGAGCATCTTGTTGACTGTAAAGTCAGTATGAGCATCTTGTTGACTGTAAAGTTAGTATGAGCATCTTGTTGACTGTAAAGTTAGTATGAGCATCTTGTTGACTGTAAAGTCAGTATGAGCATCTTGTTGACTGTAAAGTTAGTATGAGCATCTTGTTGACTGTAAAGTCAGTATGAGCATCTTGTTGACTGTAAAGTCAGTATGAGCATCTTGTTGACTGTAAAGTCAGTATGAGCATCTTGTTGACTGTAAAGTCAGTATGAGCATCTTGTTGACTGTAAAGTTAGTATGAGCATCTTGTTGACTGTAAAGTTAGTATGAGCATCTTGTTGACTGTAAAGTCAGTATGAGCATCTTGTTGACTGTAAAGTTAGTATGAGCATCTTGTTGACTGTAAAGTCAGTATGAGCATCTTGTTGACTGTAAAGTCAGTATGAGCATCTTGTTGACTGTAAAGTCAGTATGAGCATCTTGTTGACTGTAAAGTTAGTATGAGCATCTTGTTGACTGTAAAGTTAGTATGAGCATCTTGTTGACTGTAAAGTTAGTATGAGCATCTTGTTGACTGTAAAGTCAGTATGAGCATCTTGTTGACTGTAAAGTCAGTATGAGCATCTTGTTGACTGTAAAGTCAGTATGAGCATCTTGTTGACTGTAAAGTCAGTATGAGCATCTTGTTGACTGTAAAGTCAGTATGAGCATCTTGTTGACTGTAAAGTCAGTATGAGCATCTTGTTGACTGTAAAGTCAGTATGAGCATCTTGTTGACTGTAAAGTTAGTATGAGCATCTTGTTGACTGTAAAGTTAGTATGAGCATCTTGTTGACTGTAAAGTCAGTATGAGCATCTTGTTGACTGTAAAGTCAGTATGAGCATCTTGTTGACTGTAAAGTCAGTATGAGCATCTTGTTGACTGTAAAGTCAGTATGAGCATCTTGTTGACTGTAAAGTCAGTATGAGCATCTTGTTGACTGTAAAGTTAGTATGAGCATCTTGTTGACTGTAAAGTTAGTATGAGCATCTTGTTGACTGTAAAGTTAGTATGAGCATCTTGTTGACTGTAAAGTCAGTATGAGCATCTTGTTGACTGTAAAGTCAGTATGAGCATCTTGTTGACTGTAAAGTCAGTATGAGCATCTTGTTGACTGTAAAGTCAGTATGAGCATCTTGTTGACTGTAAAGTCAGTATGAGCATCTTGTTGACTGTAAAGTCAGTATGAGCATCTTGTTGACTGTAAAGTCAGTATGAGCATCTTGTTGACTGTAAAGTCATTATGAGCATCTTGATGACTGTAAAGTCAGTATGAGCATCTTGTTGACTGTAAAGTCAGTATGAGCATCTTGTTGACTGTAAAGTCATTATGAGCATCTTGTTGACTGTAAAGTCAGTATGAGCATCTTGTTGACTGTAAAGTCAGTATGAGCATCTTGTTGACTGTAAAGTCAGTATGAGCATCTTGTTGACTGTAAAGTCATTATGAGCATCTTGTTGACTGTAAAGTCAGTATGAGCATCTTGTTGACTGTAAAGTCAGTATGAGCATCTTGTTGACTGTAAAGTCAGTATGAGCATCTTGTTGACTGTAAAGTCAGTATGAGCATCTTGTTGACTGTAAAGTCAGTATGAGCATCTTGTTGACTGTAAAGTCAGTATGAGCATCTTGTTGACTGTAAAGTCAGTATGAGCATCTTGTTGACTGTAAAGTCAGTATGAGCATCTTGTTGACTGTAAAGTCAGTATGAGCATCTTGTTGACTGTAAAGTTAGTATGAGCATCTTGTTGACTGTAAAGTTAGTATGAGCATCTTGTTGACTGTAAAGTTAGTATGAGCATCTTGTTGACTGTAAAGTTAGTATGAGCATCTTGTTGACTGTAAAGTCAGTATGAGCATCTTGTTGACTGTAAAGTCAGTATGAGCATCTTGTTGACTGTAAAGTCAGTATGAGCATCTTGTTGACTGTAAAGTCAGTATGAGCATCTTGTTGACTGTAAAGTTAGTATGAGCATCTTGTTGACTGTAAAGTCAGTATGAGCATCTTGTTGACTGTAAAGTCAGTATGAGCATCTTGTTGACTGTAAAGTCAGTATGAGCATCTTGTTGACTGTAAAGTCAGTATGAGCATCTTGTTGACTGTAAAGTCAGTATGAGCATCTTGTTGACTGTAAAGTCAGTATGAGCATCTTGTTGACTGTAAAGTTAGTATGAGCATCTTGTTGACTGTAAAGTTAGTATGAGCATCTTGTTGACTGTAAAGTTAGTATGAGCATCTTGTTGACTGTAAAGTCAGTATGAGCATCTTGTTGACTGTAAAGTCAGTATGAGCATCTTGTTGACTGTAAAGTCAGTATGAGCATCTTGTTGACTGTAAAGTCAGTATGAGCATCTTGTTGACTGTAAAGTTAGTATGAGCATCTTGTTGACTGTAAAGTCAGTATGAGCATCTTGTTGACTGTAAAGTCAGTATGAGCATCTTGTTGACTGTAAAGTCAGTATGAGCATCTTGTTGACTGTAAAGTCAGTATGAGCATCTTGTTGACTGTAAAGTCAGTATGAGCATCTTGTTGACTGTAAAGTCAGTATGAGCATCTTGTTGACTGTAAAGTCAGTATGAGCATCTTGTTGACTGTAAAGTCAGTATGAGCATCTTGTTGACTGTAAAGTCAGTATGAGCATCTTGTTGACTGTAAAGTCAGTATGAGCATCTTGTTGACTGTAAAGTCAGTATGAGCATCTTGTTGACTGTAAAGTCAGTATGAGCATCTTGTTGACTGTAAAGTCAGTATGAGCATCTTGTTGACTGTAAAGTCAGTATGAGCATCTTGTTGACTGTAAAGTCAGTATGAGCATCTTGTTGACTGTAAAGTCAGTATGAGCATCTTGTTGACTGTAAAGTCAGTATGAGCATCTTGTTGACTGTAAAGTCAGTATGAGCATCTTGTTGACTGTAAAGTCAGTATGAGCATCTTGTTGACTGTAAAGTCAGTATGAGCATCTTGTTGACTGTAAAGTTAGTATGAGCATCTTGTTGACTGTAAAGTCAGTATGAGCATCTTGTTGACTGTAAAGTCAGTATGAGCATCTTGTTGACTGTAAACTCAGTATGAGCATCTTGTTGACTGTAAAGTTAGTATGAGCATCTTGTTGACTGTAAAGTCAGTATGAGCATCTTGTTGACTGTAAAGTCAGTATGAGCATCTTGTTGACTGTAAAGTCAGTATGAGCATCTTGTTGACTGTAAAGTCAGTATGAGCATCTTGTTGACTGTAAACTCAGTATGAGCATCTTGTTGACTGTAAAGTTAGTATGAGCATCTTGTTGACTGTAAA
>JBBPBX010017058.1:32068-47310 GCA_038048925.1 Garcialebias charrua | reverse complement strand
AAAATATCTCTGGAGCCGCCACTGCATCACGTTGGTCGTACCTGGTGGGCGGGAAGAATTAAGACAAAGGTGTATTCCCTCGTGTTCTGTGTTCAGACTACTTTGTAAAAACGTGAAAAAATAGGTATGATCGATGACTTCTTTTTATCTATCACTTTTATGTGGATCTGCCCGTATCTGTCTTTGCATATTGCTGTTTTCTCATGCATTATATCTTTATTTTTTACGCTACTCACGTGGTTATTTTTACTTACCGTTTGTTGTTCAGTTAAACACTGATGGTTGCTTGAAATATTATGGGGCTTTGTGACATTTGTGTGATTTAATTTTTTTTATTTTTTTCTCCAAGTTTTTAGGGATGACTAAAACAGGAAAACCAGATGCTTATTGGGCTGGTGTTATGCAGCTCTATGCTCAGGGGAAGTTCAGATTTACCACTGGTAAGAGACCCGGAAGCAGAAGATGGAAGGCGGTCATCCAGCAGATAGATGCATGTCCACTGACTCCTGTCTTCAATACGAAAGTCCAAACGACTGACATATTTGGGAAAATGATCCCCTGCAAATGTGGCTATCATAAGGTCAGTGAAAATGTTTGTATTTTTTAAAATTGATGTGAAATATATGCTTTCCACAATAACTGATTACGGTATGTTCAAAGTTTTGAGTGTTCTTTCACTAACGTTTATTTTTCTGTTACCTTCCTCAATTTATAAGACCAAAACATAGATTTCAAAAACTGATCAGAACTTATTTTAATATTATATATATATTTTATATATATTTTATGTCACAACTTTAATAACATGAGCCCTCAGGAAAATTTAAATCTGCAGAATTTATTCATTTGCGTTTCATTTTATTTTTTGTTGAAACAGGTTCACCTCCAGTCCTTGAGTGGTTTCGACCGTGGAAGACAAAAGTGAGACTGGACATTTTTCATTTCATGAGACGATTCACAGCTGGTCTCACCACAGAGCATCACCCTCTTTATGGGACTTTCTGCTCCAAGTTGTCCAGCTGCATTTATGAGTGGGATCAAGATGATGTCAGTCACCTTAAAGAAGCCAAGAGGTCAGAGCTGAAGAAAAAGTATGCTGGTCATCCTCCCACAGAAAAACAAGTTTTGGCCAGCATTAACTCGAGTGAACTTGCTAAGCATTGCCGACGAAGAACCAGAGGGGCAGAAGAAACCCAGAAGCTGATCCAGGGATTATTAAAGTCCATGTGGGAACTGACTGACACTTCAGGTTTACGCCTGATCAATCCTGAGAGCATGACACGTGTGTGGCAAGTGCAGCAGAAGCACCTACCATGCATCCAAGATCCACCTGGTGTTCAACTGTACACCAAACTTAGAGCAACACAAAAAGGAGACAAGGACCTGCAAACCTTCAGATGTGGCAGAGGGTCATCTTCTGTTGAAAGCTTTCATCGACATCAGTGCTCCTTTATACCAGGTAAATAGTAAATTGGTCTATTTGGTATAGTTAATTTTTGTCACACCTACCAGAATTTTACGTGTACATCTACAAATGTTAATCTGAGCATAATTTCTAAAAAAAAAAAAATGCAGATAAAAGGAGTTAATTTTATGATTTCATAAATGCGGCCAATCTTTGCAATGTCCTTAAAACAAAATTGTTTTGTAAGGATGGAGAAGCAATGCCATGCACACTCAGATGTATATGCTTGAGGGTGGATCCAGATGGAATATGAAAAGAACCCAAGAAGCTTTAGATACGAGTCGTAGATCACACACTAAACTCTATGACGTTCGTCTGATCAATCCCATTTGGGGAAAATAAATTACTGGATGAGTATATAAATAATATAACAATAAATAAGTAAATAAATAAATAAGATAAATAAGAATAGCTGTCGAGTTATTTTCTCCTTTGCCTGAACTCGAAAAAGGCTTTGGCACCAACAGAGGACGCTGGACAACTCCACTCATTTAGTCGTTTCTTTTATTTTCTCTGATGCTCCATGAGTCATAGGTTGAAAAAAACCTTGAATAATAAACACATTTACATAAATTAAATGAAAATTACTGTTTCAATCAACACGTTTAAACCCTTGATAAAAAAGTATTAAATATTTAAATGAATTTAAGCTTTACCTCTATATTTCTAAATGCAGCAAATTTATACACACAATCTTGTTTAAAGAGAAAAATGTAAAAACAGACAAAATAAATTCACATTTCTCCTGTTAATTTACAAAAGATAATTGAAAAGAAATACATACCAAAAGCATCTCTGTGGTTGCCAAACACTGAGCAGCAAACAGGCAAACAAAGGTATACTACGGTGGCCCTGAGGTGCAAAACACATTAACAAATAAGGCTAAACACTTTAACAAATAGTTCTGAAACAAATTAACAAATTCTGAAACACTTTAACAAATTCTGAAACAAATTAACAAATTCTGAAACAAATTAACATTTTCTGAAACACTTTAACAAATTCTGAAACAAATTAACATTTTCTGAAACACTTTAACAAATTCTGAAACAAATTAACATTTTCTGAAACACTTTAACAAATTCTGAAACACTTTAACATTTTCTGAAACAAATTAACATTTTCTGAAACACTTTAACAAATTCTGAAACAAATTAACATTTTCTGAAACACTTTAACAAATTCTGAAACAAATTAACATTTTCTGAAACACTTTAACATTTTCTGAAACAAATTAACATTTTCTGAAACAAATTAACATTTTCTGAAACACTTTAACAAATTCTGAAACACTTTAACATTTTCTGAAACAAATTAACATTTTCTGAAACAAATTAACATTTTCTGAAACAAATTAACATTTTCTGAAACACTTTAACATTTCTGAAACAAATTAACATTTTCTGAAACAAATTAACATTTTCTGAAACAAATTAACATTTTCTGAAACACTTTAACAAATTCTGAAACAAATTAACATTTTCTGAAACACTTTAGCAAACGAGAGAATCACACGGAAAGGGAATGTCCTAACGAGGCTGACCCGGAAGTGATGACCCGGAAGTGATGACCCGGAAGCGGTCATTTTGACCCAAGATGGACGACAGTCGAGTCACGTTTTGCCCGTTCTGTGGGACACCTATAAGTTTATTAAGCTGTTTTGTATTTCGTGCGGTCGATCCTTGGAGTTTTTAAATGGCACAGAGCAGATGGATGCAGGAGAGGGGACATCTCAACAACCGGACAATGCTAAACAAAGTACCGTAAGTGCAGCGTAATGTTAGCATTTTTAATTAGCCTGTGAATAAAACATATTAGCGCTATTGGTTACCTCATTTTGATTTTTGAGACCGACCTTTTTTAATTTCAGCAGAACAACCTGGCCCATCATATAAATGTTTCAAAGAGTACCGAAGCTCCAAGTCCAAAGAGCTTCAGGATTTTAACTACGGTCCGAGAGGAAAACATAAAGGAAAAAACGTGCAGGTAAGCTGTACTGACCTGACTCGCTGACTGTGAAACTGTACTAGCACAAGCACAAATTAGACCATAGAGAAACACATATGTATGTATCGTGTTTATTTATTGATTTTTTCTACCTCTTATACGTTAAATTGCTCTCATCTTTGTCACAGATAAACATTGGATTGATGGTGCCAAGTGGGACTGGTTTAAAACCTCTAAGAGGGAAAATGGTCCTGTTATTTGTAGACCCAGAGGTAGGAGCACCCGAGATACTGCAACAAGGTGTCCAGAAAATGAGAAGGTTTAACAAGGACATACAAGAAGGACCGCACATCCTGTTGTATCCAGACTGCTCAGAGGTGGTCACTGTGCCTGGATCAGAAAGACCATTCAAACTGGCTCATTATAAAAGGGAACCAGGAAGGCAATATTCCAGAATTACATTGTTTATTTGCCGTAAAACACATTTTAAATGAGGTGAGTGGATGTAAACATTAAATAAAGTATTTTAACTTGTTTCAATCTACTGAAAGACGCCTCCACAGTATCTGTATGATCAGTTATTTATTTTTACAGAAGTGGATGATGCCTCAGATTCCTATCCTGAAATTGTCATCACATCAAGGAGGCTGAGTTCAATCAAGCAGACACAGTGGTATATCAAACATTCACAAAACATACATTTTTTTATTTTTGGGGGTGGATTACTGCACTTGTAATTTACTTTTTGTGTTGTATTTTGTTCAGTATTTTGTGCAGACAGTTTCAATTGAAATAACAGAAGGATTTTTTTTATATATGTTTGAGACAAGAAAGTTCATATATGTTTGAGACTTAATAATACCTTACTAACTAAAGTAACTTAAACAAAATTGACTCTTGTTGTTTATTTTAGTTTGTAACTTATCAAATATGAAACCAAAGCAGTTTGCCAGGGCTAAATGTTTTTAGTTTATTTTAGAGAGAGAGAGAAAAAGATCATCATTCCGCTGCAGACGAGGGAGGGATGGGGGCGACGTGAAGAAGTGCCTGTGCAGATTACTTCTACTAGCATATTTAGCTAGTTTATACCAGCACATTACGGTGAAGCAATGAATAACCCGAAAACAACCTGAAAAGCTCTGAGGTTTAGTATCTACAGTACTAACGTTGGGCACGTTTTATTAAAAGAGGTGGAACACAATCTTATTTATCTTAAATTAGCACAGACAGATACCCTGATGCCTGCTCAATAATCCAGGTAGAAAATTAAAAAAAAAAAAGCTAAGTCTGGTCCTCTGGACATTCAAAAAACAACACAAAGCAACAAAAAAAAAAACTGTAGAAACGTTTCGTCTTTCGTCCGGAAGTCTTTCGGACGAAAGACGAAACGTTTCAACAGTTTTTGTTGTTGTTGTTGTTGCTTTGTTTTGTTTTTTGAATGTCCAGAGGACCAGACTTAGCTTTTTTAGATAGCACAGACAGAGCTCAGCCAAAGCCTTAAAGTCCTCTATCACCAAGCCTGGCTGTTAGTTTAAACATCAGGTGTAATACAAGCAGGTCATGCAGCCACACTGCTGCAATACTGTGGAATAAATGCTGATACTAATTGTTTTATTTTTATTAGTTAATTTAATTGTGTTTTGCAATGATAGGATGCACCTACTGTATTTAGTTTGTAATAAGCCTGGATGGAATTTTGGACTCTGTGCAGCTCCTAGAGATTAAATGTCCTCTAAATAGCTCCATGTCATTTGCACAGTTTCGGTGTTGGCCAAATTGTGACATCAGATGCTTAGAAGATGAGAAGTACCGGTACCTCATTCTAACCAATGGGCAAAGTGGATTCTATGTCCAGGTGAGTAAATGTTGCAATTTTCAGTATATGTACTTATGTGACAGGTACTTGTAAACCTTCATTAAAACATATTGTACATTTATTCTTCCAGATTCAGCTGACAGTGACGTGCCTGGAGCTGCAGAGCTGCACGCTGGTTATATGGACACCAACAGAACACCTGGAGTTGGACTTTTCTTTTTTACAAATACTTTACAGATAAACAGATGAAACACTTCCATAACTTTTACTTTTCAAACATGTTTCCAACATTGATAGATGAATTTTTTTGCAAATAAGATTCAGCTCTGCCACAAATACCTTGAGCTAAAATGCAGTAAGCACATAAATATTCATACCGTACACAACACATCATATGAAGCTGCTTTGGAGAAAATACCAGTCTTAATAGTTGTTTATTAGTTTTTAGTTTTATTAAAAAAATTAAACTCCAAGGCATAATATCACCTTCAGACATATTAACTCCATCCATCCATCATCTTCCTCCTGGTTTTACGTCATGTCACAGGGGCAGCAGCTTGAGCAGGGAGTGTCCAGACAGCAACTTCCATCTCTTCTGGGAGGACTCTTACAGACTTCCCAGACCACTCCAGCATGTCCTGGGTCTTCCCTGGGGTCTCCTCCCAGTCTACATGTTAACATACAATAAAATGTACAGACAAAAATAAAAACATTATTTTGCAACTAACATATTTGTTTCAGTTGTACCTCGTTTGTCTTTACAAAACAATCAATGAAAGTGATGTGAAAGCTTGTTAAAGTGTAATAACAAATAGCTTTTCAGTTTTCATTTTTTGACATCGTGATGTTTTCAACAGCTGTGCTACATCATCCATTACAAAGCTCTGTCTTAGTTTTGTCAAAGTCATTACAACTTGATCTACAACAGGCAGACAATGAAACAGGAGCAAATTGTTGTAAGCAGGAAACTACTTAGTTTACTACTACTACTACTAGTTTACTACTCCAGCGGTTAATGTCATGGTCAGGTTGAGGCAGGGGGACAGCAAAGGGCGGCTTAGCTGAGGGAACTATCATAAAAAAATAAAAATACATGGAATTAGGGTTCCATAAAAAAAAGACTGTGTTCCAAATATTAGCCACATTGTTTACAAAATATTTGACAAACAGCGTGGAAATGCTGTTAATAAAGCAAACTACTCAGTAAAAAAATTAATTATTTTTTGTATGCAGTCAGTTCTTACCATCTTCAGCACTGTCCTCAAAGGAAAGGTCTCTGTGCAGAGGTGGAAGCTGCACTTGTGCTGGAATCTGAAAAGGAGCGATATCTTTCAGTTATTTATTTATGGCTTCAGTATAATTTTAAGACAACAGATGAAGTAGCTGTGAAAATTATCCAGACATTGCTATTGATGCAACAAATAGATATTTAAGGGTGAGTTGAAACGAACCTTTATACAACTCTGTATTCTTTGCACTCTCTTTTTCCTTCAGTAGAAATGACAGCGGTGATGGAAGGGCCACGGAGTGTCTGTTGTGATGGAAGGGCCACGGATGTCTGTTGTGTGTTTGCCAGGACTGTAAACAATCAGAAGAAAGTAAACAAATGATTTTATGTACCGTAGCTTAAAAACATAAAGCATCAGATTTCTTTTCAGTAATAGAATGTACATTTCTTTACCCTTAACTGTTGAGGATTCTGAATCACCTGATGCGTCTGAACACCTGGACACCGTTGCAGTTGGACCTAAATAAAGATAATGTATCAGTCACTGTATGAATCCCAATTGAACACAACAGGTGGTGTTTAGTGGAAACTCAAAAAGTTGTGCTTTTATTCCTTCTGCTTCTGCCAGAACACAATAGGTCAAGGCTCAGTTTTGGAGGGTTATTCATCGTAAAAGAGAATAACACTCCAGTCCTGAAATCACCTACTTTAAGAAAAACCTGTCTTTGCTCTGTTTGACACTGGGGTTCCCTCTGTTTCCGCTGATCCTGACACTGTGTACACGGAGACAAATATGGGAGAGAGACTAAACACAAGCAGATTATATTTTAGAATTTCATCAAGTGTAACTATAGTGTGCGTACTGCTCTGACTTAAGGCCGAGATACACTCGAGCGTTCTCACGATACGCCTATACGCAGCGTACGTACGTCAAGGCAAAAGCGTAGCCCCTCAGGGCATGTACGCGCAAAGCTTTTTTTTAACGTGCGCGATACGCGGTGTCTGACCATAAACTTCCCCGGCGCCGGACTGTTTTGTATGTTACACAAATGAAATAAATTCCCCTTCTTTATTGCTGATCGGGCCTTTTCTTTTGTTTTTTTGCCTAAAGTCAAGTAATCACTTCTTCCTCCGTTCACTCCATGATTGAAATGAATGAATTCAGGTCCTACCTGGGTGCGCGATGTTTTAAATATCCCTGGTGGGCTGTGTGCTGCAGGAAAAGTGCTCCCTGTTATTATTTTTATTTCTGAGAGAACTTTTTATAACATATATAGTAGAAACACCGTATCAGAACACCGCCGCGGTCTTCAGCGAGCTACATGAGCTGAGTGAAAGCTGTCAATCATTTCAGTAGGCGTGTCAGCAAGTGACCAATCAGCGAGCTCAGTTGAGTCCCCTCCGTGCGCAGCTGCTCATATTACAACAAGGAGAACGCGAGCGTTTGAAAGCTGATAGTTTCTGAAGTATAGCAGCAAAACACATGCGCACAAAATGCGCGCGTAGAGTGGCGTACCTGAGGACGCTCAAGTGTATCTCGGCCTTCAGGAGCGTAGAGGGTGAGATGCTCAGCATTGCAGCCTCCAATCCTTCGTACTCCTCCATCACTATGAGAAATCAAAAAATTATATTGTAAAAAAAATCAAGGATCAGTTTGGGAGGAATATTCAGTTTTTAAGGCAATTTTTGTCCTTTCATCTTAAAATTGTTAATACAACATTCTTAGTTGCTCACCCAGATGTTTCTGTGGCACACTGGATGGTGTGGTTGTATGACTGGATGATGATTTCTGTCTCTTGAGCAGGTGCTGCTGCAGCTTCTAGTCTCCCAGCACTTCTGAATCATCTGTGACATCCCCTCCTCTTTGACGAACTGCAGACAAACATTTCGCCGCACAATATCCTCTCTCTATGGCTCAGATTTGTTCTGCACACTAGGATAATTTTTTATCATTTTGGCCTCAGGAGAGGGGTCCTGACGAAGAAATCCAAGGGGTCCCTTGCGGAAAACAACTCTTTGTTTTCCTGGATAAAAGATGGTCTTCTTCTGCATTTTGGCCTAGTATGGAGCAAAAAAGGGTAGATCATGCGTTAAAAAAAATCTGAAAACCTTTTAAATATATTTTGCATAAGAGCTCAACTGATTATTCAACGTACTGATAGTTCAAAAAGTTTCTATTTAAGGAAACTAGCAGATTGACCTGCAGCAAGGAAACAAATATATTTTCCATTCTGTTCATTTAGCTCTAAACATCAAAAGGTGCTCAAATGCAGCTAAAGACAGGAAGGACATAAAATATAATGATTTATCCGTTTTTATTTACTTGTACTGCAATCAGATATCAGTGTTTCAACACAGTGTACTCTCTCTGATATTATTATTTTAATTATTATTACATTTTGGCAAAAATTGAAACAGAATCTATGATTGTGAAAAAAATGCTGACTTTATCCTCACTCTAATAAAAAACACTGAGCATAATCTGTGAATAAAACATAAAGTAATCCTGATCCTTAAAAGTTAGTGTTTTTTAGGCAGCGTTGCAACACTTACTTTTTAAGAAATCACCACAGTTTTATTGTAAAACACAGACACATAAACCACACATAAAACCATAATGGTTTTATTACTGGCCAACGCCAGACAAAGGAGCACACTGTGGTAGAAAGTAACGCTGCCATTACATGAATATATGTTCGGTCGGAAAAAAACGCGATCATGACGATAAACATGTTTCATATATTTATGTTTTGCCCTCAGCATAACTTACCTTTTAAATGTGAAGGATGCATGTAAAGATCGCTTTTCTTTAGTTTGTTTTCGCGTGTTGTCCATCTCGGGTCGAAATGTCATCACTTCCGGGTCGTCACTTCCGGGTCAGCCTCGTTAGGACATTCCCTTTCCGTGTGATTCTCTCGTTTGCTAAAGTGTTTCAGAAAATGTTAATTTGTTTCAGGAAAATGTTAATTTGTTTCAGAAAATGTTAAAGTGTTTCAGAATTTGTTAAAGTGTTTCAGAAAATGTTAATTTGTTTCAGAAAATGTTAATTTGTTTCAGAATTTGTTAAAGTGTTTCAGAAAATGTTAATTTGTTTCAGAATTTGTTAAAGTGTTTCAGAAAATGTTAATTTGTTTCAGAATTTGTTAAAGTGTTTCAGAAAATGTTAATTTGTTTCAGAAAATGTTAAAGTGTTTCAGAATTTGTTAAAGTGTTTCAGAAAATGTTAATTTGTTTCAGAATTTGTTAAAGTGTTTCAGAAAATGTTAATTTGTTTCAGAATTTGTTAAAGTGTTTCAGAAAATGTTAATTTGTTTCAGAATTTGTTAATTTGTTTCAGAATTTGTTAAAGTGTTTCAGAATTTGTTAATTTGTTTCAGAACTATTTGTTAAAGTGTTTAGCCTTATTTGTTAATGTGTTTTGCACCTCAGGGCCACCGTAGTATACAGCTGCTGGTACTAATTACCGGTAAAGCTCACAATCTGAAGGCCAGGTAACCACGCCTACATTTCTGGCACTACATTGCCATCTCCTGTGCAACCAATTCAACTACTAAAATAAATTAAATCACAGACTGAAACAGTAAATGAAAACAGAGATAATGATGCAACAAAACAAAAGCTGCACAAAGAATCGCTCTGCAGAGAGTGGTGAAGGCTGCACAGAAGTCTGTTGGAGTCAGTCTCCCCACCATCACAGACATCTACACCTCTAAATGCAGGAGGAGGGTCACCTGCATCATGAAGGACTCCACTCACCCTGCACACACTTTTTGCCCCACTCCCTTCCCTTCAGGAAGGAGGTTAAGGAGCATTAGGCCCAGGCAGAGCTCTGCGTACGGCCTGTACGCCGCTCTACGTGCGTGTTCTGTGCGCACGCGTTCACAGGCACAGCTCTGCGTTCGTTCTCGCATTAAATGCTCGCGTTTTCGCTCCAAATTCTTGTCGTAATTTGAGCAGCTGCGCGCAGAGCGTTTACCTACGGGACAAACTGAGGTTGCTGATTGGTCATTTGCTGACACGCCTACTGAATTGATTGACAGGTCAGGTGGGGGGGAAAAGGCATGGACTGCGCAGCAGTTTTCTGTGTTTATATGTTAATAAAAAGTTCTAAAAAATAAAAACAGGGAGCGCTGGTCCAGCACACCAGAACACCAGGAAATATTTAGAACCTTGCGCAGCCACATTGGACATGAGTTTAGTTTGAAATGTACTGGGATGTTGTTGGGTTTGAAATGTACTGGGATGTTGTTGGGTTTGAAATGTACTGGGATGTTGTTGGGTTTGAAATGTACTGGGATGTAAAACACAAGATCCCAGTACATTTCAAACCCAGCAGGACTCTCAGACAGAGACTGGTCCACCCTAAGGACAAAACACACACACAAACAAAGTGGTGTAGTGTATGCGGTCCAGTGCAGTGAGGACTGTCCAGACCTCTACATTGGGGAAACTAAACAGCCTATTGTTGGATTTTAGAGCTTTTTATACCTTTATATATCTTTTTACAAACTTTGAAATGTCACTGATGATGCATTTTATACAATGTGTGTGCGCGTCTTCATTTATTCTATTTACAGGCCTGTATTCAGTTTAGAGTGTTCACTGATTACTTTATGTTTTACATATAATGTCACATTTACTTATATAAGTTCGCAATTGATATAATTACAAACATTCTGAGTGCACCATGACACAGGTAAGATGTCGGCTCTCTGAGCAGAGCTGACCACATGTTGCAGCTCGTTAAACTGCTTACACATTTGAATAACATAAATACATTTAAATCACAACACATATACTTTATACTTAATACAAATTGACTAATTTGTCTTTTCATAGTTCTCACACTAATGATTAGACACAAATAAGAGTGTGCTAACACTTTTTAATGTAGACCATTAGAGCCAAAGTGAACAGTTGATAGTAGGTGCTTCTCTGCTTAAAACGACCTTCATAAATTTACCGCTATCAACTAGGAATGTGCAGTCTAAGCAGTCTTCTGGTTTCCATGGTGACAGGAGCTGCTCATCAGAGCCATATATATAGAGAGTTCTGACACTCTTTGATGTCGCCGATAGGCGGTCAATCGTTCCAAACAACGGCTATGGAAACCTTGTGGAGCTGCGCCCTCTGGTGGCGACGGAGCGCTACTGCAGGCAGAGTCAGACTGTAAAACAGCCATGGAACAAATCGCCCCCTCCATGACCCACGTGACTTCCGCATTCCATTCTTACAACGGAAGTCTATGGAAGTGTCGCAACTCTCACTTTATATGGCTCTGCTGCTCATGAGTGGCGAACGCACAATGTCACTCAAACATATAAACCAATTGAAAGTCGGTCCGCCTCGGAAGGGGTGGGACTTGACAAACTCTATAAATAATAGAGTCGAAGAATAATTCTTCGAACAATCCCCAGGCAGGAAACCAAAAGGTTCGGTCTGACCTTGTTCCTCAAAATGCATTCTGATATGTAAATCTGCATACAATCTGATTTTTTTTCTCCCAAATACAATTTTTCACATGCTTAAAATTATTTAAGTACCATATTTTTTTGCTGTATAAGTCACAGTTTTTTGGATAATTTGCATGCCCTGCAACTTATACTCCAAAGCAACATATTTATGGATTGTTTTTTATATTTATAAACTAATTGTTGGCTGAGATATGACCGTTTGCATTCATTCTGACTGAATTATTGAGCATGAACTTTCTTGCATTGAACACTACCATTTTCAGCCTCTAGATGGCACTTGAGTAGTAAGGCATGTTGTTGTGTCATGCAATAGGTAAAAGTGGCTATTAATGACACAATCGGCTTGTTATAGTCTACCACAGTAATCTGCCTGAGCAATCAAGTCAACTTCATTACGCCCCGGCAAAATGCCACTGATTTGACCGGAAGTGCATTTATTAAGTAAAAGTTTAACTGAGACACACCTTTACTATAAAGTTGAGCTAACAAATAATTGTTTTTAGGTGGTTATCTTGACAAATTTCGAAGAAATGCACATTGTGTCGCCCTCTGCGCTTTCATTTTTCCGTGTATCGGCTTTTGAAAATGCAACTGATTTTTACCATTAAAGTGCATTTATTAAGGAAGAAATAGATTGAAACACACTTTTATCATAATTTCAAGCAAACATATAATTATTTTAAAGTGTTAATCTTGTTAAATTCTTGTTAAAGTCCTCCCGTGCACGCTCCCGCGGCCGCCTTTTGGCAGCCAATAAATATTTGGCACAACACCGGCCCACATTTCCGGGTTGTTAGCAGTGACGCATAAAAGATGTGACGTAGCCTATATGACGAAGTGACATACAGTATGTGGATTTTTCCACTTTATTAGACATATTTGGACTGATGCAACTTATAAGGCGGTGCGACGTGTACGGCAGAAAATACGGTAGACATACAAACTTTAATTTAGCGTGCCTTTCTTTCACAAAATGCAAAAGCTTACTTTATACAAAACTAGTTATTTGTGAACAGCTCAAAACTCTAATCATTCAGCTGTGAGCCCAGAAATTCTCCCAAATTACCATACAGCCATTCCACCATTTCTTCAAAAGCACAAGGTTTGAGGGATTTAAAAAAAAAGAAACTTCTGAATTAGTGTGCAAGGGACTGCAAGACATTTTTTCACTGAAGCTCTTTTTTTTAGGAATAAACAAGGACTCATTTTCAATAGAGATCTGTTTTGGGGGGCAGATGGTGGGGGCTAAGGGTCTTGCTCGGGTGGCCCAAGGTGGGGCAGGCTGTGTTTCACCTTTTCCACACACATTTTGATGCTGGTCCGGGGAGTCGAACCAGCAGAATTCCAATCGCAGGCCCACCTTCTCTAACCTCTGCGCCACCACACCCCTACTTTAAATTAAAATAATGAGCCTTTTGAGAAAAACAAATAAAAAGGCAAATGCAGTTTGTTGAATGTTTTATTAATCCAACCATGCACGTTGAAGCATGTTATAAAAAGTGAAACTTGTTAATCAAACAATTTTTTTTTTGCATGTTTGATTGATGCCAACCACCAGCGGTTTACACTATTGCCCCACCCTGCTGAAAGGTTTCCCAGGCTACAAAGCTGGGTTCAGTCGATCCAACCTGCCGCAGCATGTTGGCTGAAATGATTGGACCTGACAATCTCTGTGCAACAGTTTCACACACAACTGTTGTTTTAGTTTTATTACGATGACGGATTTCACTGTAGTTTTCTTTAACAAACTGAAAAAATAGTTAATTTAGCTGTTAAGAACAAAAACTTAAAATCAAGCTACAGTTTTGCTAATTTAGGCAGAACACTCATGAAGCTGCCAGAATGAGGTCATGTGCTTGCATTTCTCTGCCTCTAGATGGCAAATGTTCATCTCTTCATGCTAATAATCCACCATTTATAACCACTGCTGGTGAGGATAACAGTGTTCTAAATGTCCATCATATGCAGCTGTAGGGTGAAGGGTCTTGAACTGAATGTCAAGTTCAATTCGATTCAATTCAGTTTATTCATAGTGCCAAGGAGCAACAGAAGTCATCTCGGGGCACTGAACACAAACATTCATATATAAAAATAATAATTTAACATTATTTATCCGAGGAGCAGACTGCAATGAGTTTGACTTCATCATAAAACTCTCATCTTGAACAAGCATGAAGACGACAGTGGAATGGAAAAACTCCCTCATGAGGAAGAAACCTTTAGCAGAACCAGACTCAGGACAAGCGGTCATCTGCTTCAACCGGCTGGGTTTGAGAGGAACAGATACACAATGGCAGGTCAAGAATCATGTGTTAAGATAGAAATAGTATCAAATGAAAACTAATTTTAGCAATTAATTTAAGGAAATGAAGTCAATTTGTCCTCCAGTAGTGTAAGCCTATGGCATCATAAGAAGACAACCCTAACTAGAGGATTTATCAAAAAGGAAAGTCTTAAAACTGGACAATGTGTCAGCCTCATGGACAGAAACTGGAAGTTGTTTCCACAAGAGAGGAGCCTGATAACTGAAAGATCTTCCTCCCATTCTGCTTTTGGAAACTCTAGGAACCACAAGTAAACCTGCAGTCTGACAGCAAAGTGCTCTTTTGGGAAAATATGGAACAATAAGATCTTGAATATAAGATGGACCTAGGTTGTTGAGAGCTTTGTATGTTAGAATAAATATTTTTAATTCAAATCTGGATTAAGTTTTTCAAAACAAGCAAAAGAAAAATAACATTCCTTCACATAGAACTAGGATGTTGTGAAACATACCATACCATAAGAGTTTAGTAAAGTGTTACATGAATAAAAGAAGGGCTTTAAGAGGAAATGACAGCTGGAAGAATGGGAGGATGGGATTGTCATTCCTGTCACTCTGCATTATCCCAAGGGCAAAAGAGGGAAAAGTCAAAGTCGATGAAGGGAAAAACGAGAGGTCACACTTTTCTGTCAGCAGAAATGTCCATCTCTAGGGGGAAGCAAAGCAAGGTCGTAGAAACACTGCAGTTGTAACCAGATGAGGAAGGAAACATATTTTTTGGCAAGTGTGTACTTGGTACCTTCATGCCACGTTCACAGCTTTGAAACGTATTGAGCGAGCAGCCTCGGGAAGAAGTGTTAGCCTTACATGTTGACATAGAAGACTCTGCGGGGAGTATCCTGACTACAGTGGCTGCGAAAAGGCAGAGGTGTGACAGAAAGATTGCAAACTGTGGCTGTCATGTCAGTGAAGGCGACAGCGGTGCTTTTCTCAACCCTTATAAGATCCTCAGGTGGTTTCAGTGCAAAGTGTAAATAAGGAACTCAACA
>JBBPBX010017058.1:0-20834 GCA_038048925.1 Garcialebias charrua | reverse complement strand
TATATAAAACTATATATATATATATATAACTTTTCTACTAATAATCAGTTGCAACAATCAGTCATAATAATGTAGTTATGAACATACTGTACTGTATCTGGTTAGAGTAGAATCGATACCAAGTTGTGCAGTATCGATCTCGTCAAGCTCAGCTACTGTCTGCCTGATCAGTTTCCATGAGAACCTCGCCCCTCCCTTTGGCTCGCAGGGGGGAGGTGTTTTGAAAGTTCACAACGTGTTTGTGCGCGCTCGCACGCGCGCGTGTGTGCGTGTGTTTGGGCGTGTAGACCGAAACAACTCCAAGGAGTTCCGCAGCGCGCCCTTCAGTCAGTGAGCAGCTGGAGCTGGAGACACATCTGTCCCTCAGCTCGCGCAGGTGAACGCTCAGGTGAGAGACCCCCACCCACCAGCCATGGAAGACGGCCCGCTCCACGCCGAGGCCGGCA
Organism: Garcialebias charrua; assembly: GCA_038048925.1. Lineage (NCBI taxonomy): Eukaryota > Metazoa > Chordata > Actinopteri > Cyprinodontiformes > Rivulidae > Garcialebias > Garcialebias charrua. Next base: position 20,388 of record JBBPBX010017058.1, on the reverse strand, counting down.
GCAGCGGCTCGGGCAGCATGCACAACATCCCGCAGCAGCAGGAGCTCCTCCTGCCCAGCCGCTCCTCCGCGCCCTCCTCCCCGACCGGCACCGGCACCCTGTCCCGGTTCGGCCTGAAGAGCCCCACGGCGGCGGGGCCGAGCAGCCCCGGCCACCAGGTGAGCGCCATCACCGTGGTGGCGCTGCTGGACAAGCTGGTGGTCATGATGGAGTCGGTGCAGGACAACCAGCGGCGCATGGAGACGCGCCAGGGCGACCTGGAGCAGGCCGTGCGCGTGCTGCAGGGCGACGTCACGCGCCTGACCAAGAACCACCTGGGCACCTCCGCCTGCGTCACCAAGCTGCTGGAGAGGTCCCGCAAAGTCAACGCGCACGTGAAGGAGGTGAAGGAGCGCCTGGACAGACAGGCGGTGCAGGTGAAGAAGCTGGAGGCGAACCACAACCACCTGCTGAAGAGGAACCACTTCAAGGTGCTCATCTTCCAGGTGAGCCCCTCCCCATACGTGCACCCTGACGTCATCATACGTGTGTTTTGGTGTGAGGTGTCACAACCGAGCTGCATTATGAAGATGTGTTCAGATGATGAGGTTTTGTTGTAAAACATGAACTGGGGGTCCAGAAGCAGCCCAGGTGTCAGTCTGGTCCTTTAAACCACCAAACTCACCAAATGAAATAATTCCTTAAATGACTGCACCATTTTTAATACCAAAGTTTTAAAGTCAAATTAATTTTTAATCATAAAAACTGACAGTTGTGGGAATTTTGGGCTAACCTTTAAACTATATCATGCTAACATGCTTAATTGTTTAGACTTTATAAAGCAGGGCTTTTTCAACTGGTGGTCCGGGGGCCAAATGTGGCCCACGGATGAACTCAGTTGGGCCGTCAATGGCTTCATTTGAAAATAAAACTAGATTTTAAACCGTAAAACATACTTAATGTACACTTTTATGCCTTGGCTTTTAACATGTGATCTTATTTTTTATGGCATTTTAACGCACCTGCAGTAAGACTGGCGCATGTATTTTTTATTTTTGTATGCTTTGTATGTTTTTTATCGTCTTAATTAACTTGTCTTTTTGTGTTATTGTTCAGCACTTTGGTCACCCCTGTGGTTTTTAAAATGTGCTTTACAAATAAAGTTGATTGATTGATTGATAATGACAATTGCAGGATGTCCACCCCCCGAGCAGCGGTGGGTACCTTGTCGGCTGGGTGTGGCTTGGGCCGGGTCTTGGATGTCGGCTCCTCTCCGCCCCAGAATGAGTGGGTCTACCTCCTGGGTTTGGGCGTGGGCTTCCCCCTATGGGGGCAGGTACATGTCTTGGACATGGGGGGTATAGAGTGCATATCGGGAGCACGACTGGAATGTGTCGTTATTGTATGTCTTTCAATGAGTGAGTGTGAGGATGAGGGTGGAAGTGTGTGGTTGTGTCTGTATGACTGGGTATTTGTCAGGCTGGGACTTAGACTGCCCCCTCTTTGATACAGCTGGGGGTGAATGGTGTCACACCCCTGCCACGCGGCCCCCTAGTGGGGTATGCCTTTGCCTGCCGGCGCGCTTGGGGCCCTCGGTGTCTGGGGCTGGGCGCTTGGGTGTGTGTCGGCTCGGCCTGGTGGGGCTCGGGTCCTATGGTCCTGTTGGGCCTTAGCCTGGGGGTGTGTGCGTCCTTGGGGCCCGAGCCTCTGTGCCCAGGCCTGGACCGATCTGGGGGGGGGTGAGTGGTTCGTCCTGTGTGGGTTGCCCTGGGGGCTCTGCGCTCAGGATCCCTCTTGGGTCTTGGGCTATGGTCCCCTCTTTGTCTGCCTCGGGTCTTGAACTCTTGGTACTACCGCCCCAAAATGTAGCCCAGTATTTGTTTGCTAAGTTCAGTTACTTTGCTGTTGTGGCCATCATGAACCAGGTTGAGTTCAAAAGTTTATTAATTGTCGACGTACATCAAATGTTTTCATTTTTGAGAGTTTTGTTAAACTCATACACCGGTTCTTGAGATATTTTGCTAACAGAACTACCAATGAATAAACAGTCGCACAAAAGCTAGCACATGATTGCCCATCTTTCCTGTAGGTGGGCGATAAGTTATTAAAAGACAAATATTTATTGAAGAAACTTTAGGAAAGTTAATTTAACTTGTACTCAGGCTTTTTACCGGTACTACTTTACAACAAAGAGTGGTGTATTTAATTGTATTTAACTAAAACAGGTCTATTCTTTGATGTTACTGGGTTTGTAGCAGATAGAGAAACAAGTTTGTAAAAAAAAAAAAAGGTGCAAATGGCTCTAAATGTTGGATTTTTCCAAACAAAGTTGACACAAACAACTCTCCAGAGCTGTAGGTTTACAAGTTGTGTGTTTGTTCTGCTAAGGGCCTGTTGCTGTATTTCAACCAAGTGTGACAACCATGCTACAAGCTTGTCATCGCTACGAAAAATCAAAACAAAGATGTCAATCAAGAAATGTGCAACAAATGTGAGCTGCGTGTTTCTATACAAGAAAACGTATTGCTCCGACTATTCGTTTTTTGCAGACGATGTGATGTTCTACACGTTCAGTTGAATGCTCTCTTTACCTTCGTAAAAATGCCCATCGGGATAAAAAAACAAGCAAAAGTAAAATTGCCACCATTTGAGGACTCTCCTCATGCCATGCGGTTCATATTTCAGGGTATCCGCGGGGTTGTAAAAGGTATTAAAAGGTAGTAAATGAAATGAACACAAATTAAAGTCATTAAAAAGTATTAAAAAGTAATAAACGTCATCTGACGAGGTATTAAATTTTTAAAAACATACACAACTATATTTTTCTTGTTCTGTCGTCTAAAAAAAGGTCAGTGAATTCATTTATCTTTTCGAATTTTATGTTCCGAGTAAGACCTAGCTAAAACAAAGACGTCATGTCGTCAGTCAGTGTGCGCTCGCACCTACAGCTGGGCGAGGCTTATCATGTCTGTAAAAAGAAACAGGAAAGAGGAGCGCGGCTTTATCCACCCACATTTAACAAGAAATGTACCTAAACAATTGTTTGTTAGCTCAAAATTATAGCATAGGTGTGTCTCAGTCTAACGTTTTCTTAATAAATGCACTTTAATGGTTAAATCGGCTTTATTTAAAAAAAAGTCTTGCTGCCTGTGTCCTCCGTGATCGCTCAACGGTGAGAAACAGGAAAAAGGAGCGCAGCTCGTTTTGCGGACATTTAACAAGGAAAATACCTAAACAATTATTTTGTTAGCTCGAAATTACAGCAGAGGTGTTTTTCTATCTATCGTTTTCTTAATAAATGCACTTTAATGGTAAAATTATCTGCATTTCACCGGGGCGGTGCAGCTGGCTGCTGGATTGAAGGTTCCAAGCAGAGAGCAGAAAGGTGGGGAGAGTATGGCAGGCCCATTAGAAAAAAACAAAAAGTGCAAGAAAAAAACAATAAAGTATAGTATATTAGTGTAATAAATAAAGTACTGTACAGTTGTTTTTGTCTTGAACTTTTAATAATTTGTCATTATAGACACGTTTTCCTATTACCGGTACATGATACAACAGCATGCCATACTATTACTACTATGGGGCCATTAGGAATTGCAGTTTTTTTTTTTTCAGTCAGAATGAATGTAAACGGTCATATTTCAGTTAAAAAGTGGTTTGTAAAAATGGGAAAGAATCTATTAATATGTCACTTCGGCCTACAAGTTGCAAGGCATGTAAATTATGCAAAAAACTGTAACTTACAGGATGAGAAATATGGTAGTTATTAGTTTTCTCCCTCTCTTTTTGAATTGTGCATGTGTTCAGTGTTGAATTATTTTAACTTAACTGTTCTGTTTTCAAGTTTACACTTTTTCATTTCGTCATTAGAGATATGTTATGTGTGGGAACAAACTTTTTCTCTTGGGTTAGATTTAAATAACAAATAGGTCAGTGCTTTTATTGAGGCAAGAAGCAAATTGATGTATCCAGTAATTATTATAAAACTGCATGTACTACCAAAGTTTAGGAAGAAAATTACAGTAATCTTATCACTTTACAATTAGTTGCTCTAAACTGAAGTACAAGAGGTTGCCGCTACGGTTGCAGCTCAGTGTCGTGATGGTATTAAAAAATATTGTTATGGTATTAAAAAGGTATTAAAAGGTATTAAATTTAACTTAAGAATTTCTGTATATACCCTGTATTTGCGTTCGTATTTGCCTGTAGTTGTGTGTTCAGGATCACACCAGTCGTCGTGCACCCAGCCGGCTCTGTGAAACTGCAGCTGTAATGCAAACTTGCCAAACTGGACCTCAGACTAGTGCAGTAAACAACAGGAGAATGCTGCAAAAAGTGCAGAGTGGGAGCCTGTCAGTGGTGTGTTTATGGGTCTCAGCAGGGCTCGTACACAAAAGCCTCTCCTTCTGTGCTGAAGAGAAGAAGGGTGTGTCCAGGAATGGAGCTGCAGAGGATAATAGAGGAGGGCTTTAGACACTGGCTTTGACTGGATCTGTTTACGCCCTACAGTAAGAATTCAGGCAGACGCAAGAGTCCAACTCCATCTGCCAGTTCATACCTGCTGAGGTAAAACTGCTATAGCACCGAGGAAGCTCAACTTTTGCAAGCTGTCCGAACTGAAACTTGTTGTTTGCACAGAACTTCTGTAGGCTAAGCTATACTTTTATTGTGGCGGTTGTTTGTCGATGTAGCAGCTCCGTTTGACCATAAAACAAGAAACAGGAGTTTGCGCTCTTCCTGCATGCGTAAGAGAGCAGACTTTCCCTGTATGTGTGCATGCCTGGGTAAAGTATAAAAGGGGAGGCCATTGTTGACACAGCCTGAGCCACTGAGAGCTCTTAACCACTGTTATCAGGTTTCCCAGGTACTGAGGCTCTGTTGTTCAAAACGCAACAGGTGCCAAGACTTTAACCTGTAAGAGCTGGCTCTGTGTTTGCAGGCAAGGCGCCGCAGATCGATTGGCTCAAATCGCAACTTCGTTTATAGGAGCTCTTGTTGCTTTGAGGAAAGTACGGGTAGGCGGTTTGTTCACATCCTGAAATTATATTATCAAGTCACTAAAACAAGCAAGTCAGTCCCTGTTGGCTCTAGTTAGAAACGCATTCCTTGATGTTCCTTAAACTGATCATGGAGCGTTTGCAGATGCGTCTTGTAATGCCAGATATGACCCTGGGGGTGCTTGTGTGCATGACATGTGTGTGCATGCATCCTGCTGGATGGTCATGGGTATGCGGTTACAAAGGTAGTAAATGAGATGCCTCAGGGGAAGGAGTAATGACAGAACTAAGCACTGACTTCTTTTCTTGAGCCCCTTTTCCATTAGTAACGGTACAGCGCGGTTCGATTTGTCTTGGCATGGTTCCAAGGCTTTTCCACTAGTAATTATTGGTGGAACCGGCCCCAGCCATACCATACTGGCCTTAAAACGTGACGAGAGCACGAGGCCAGGGTCCGGGCCCCGGCCTCGCACGCACCTGCAGGCTCCGATCTGCACCTGCCCACTAGAACCATCACTGAAAGTATAATGGAAACACAAATCATACCGTGCTGAGAAATGTAGAACCACTAGACTGAGTAACAGCTTCTACCCTGAGGCTGTTAGACTCATGAATAAATAATCAATATGAATAAACACTGCAAAATATCACATCATGCTGATGCTGATCTGGTTTCTTGTTGCTGTGTTCATCTGTGACCATCTGCTCATACAGACTCATGTTCGTGCTGCTGTTTATAATGATGTTTTTCTACTACATTAGGGCTTAGTGTATTACTAGCTGATGTTTTTCTTAGTTAATCCTAGGTGTTATTACTGTTTTTCTCTTGCATGTTGTTGGATGTAACTGGGACCCTGTGTACATAATCTCATTTCATCACATGTACCACATGTGGTGCAAATGACAATAAAGACTCTCTGACTCTGAGCCAAATCGAACCGTGCGGTACTAATGGTACTAATCGAAAAGAGGCATTGGTGTCGGCTTTTATCTGTGCCAATCACGTCCCACTTCACCTATCTCTTGTTTTATTTTGGCTGTTTTTACTTCTCACACTTCTCCCTTCATCTTTTATCTTTTTTTTTTTCAAACCCCAGCTTGGATCTAGCTACTTTTTCCCATCGGTGGTCAAACCACCTGTCTTGGTTCCCTCAAAGATAGCACCCGCCGCTCTTCGATAATGCACATTTGACCGGTGGCCAAACTCAACACACCGAGTTCTTTAGCTATCGGCTGTGGGGCCCTTTCTCTCTGCTACTAAACTGATGTGAAACAGTCATCTTCCTGTGTGTGACAGCTGAGGTGGAAACACAAAGGGCCTCTGGGTAAACAGAGCAGGGGTCCGCACCAGCTCCGGGCTTTGGCCACGGTCGGTCAAACAGGACGGTGATGTCTGCCGCTCTGCTGCACTGCTGCGCATAACAAGGACTAATGAGGGCTTAATTATTGCAGCTTGGATCCTTGTTTGTTTGTTTTTTGTGCACCAGTGCTTTTCCTGTCTCCTCATGGTCCTGTCCTATATGCCCCCCCACCCCACCACCCCCGTGCACATGCATACACTGATTGAAACGCAGACAAAACATGCATGATTTGAGACTTTATTGTGCACAGCACGGAGACTCGTTTGGCAATAACAGGACTAATGAGGGCTTAAATAACTGTTTGAATCACAGATAAGTTGAATTTTGATCTGTTTTAAAGGCTCATTACCTGATAGTTTGAACAGCCCCAGAGATCCAACAACTAATCTGCATCAATGTGCAATTTAATTTCCTGCTGAAGAAGTGGTTTATTTCCGGATGGATCACAATTTCCTTATTAGTGATTTTTTTTCTTCTTCAAAACTCAAATTCATTGGAACAACCTCAACGTCAGATTGAATTTGAGCAATGTGAGAATCGTTCAGTCACTCTGCGTGTGTGCACTGCATGTTGCTCTAAAATACATAAAAAAACAAGAATAATGTCATCCCTAACATCAGCAGCCAGTGAGAACTTGCTTTCATAACTCTTTGGGTGAAAAACTTACTCTGCAACCAAATCAAACCCAATGTTGCTGAACGCTTTGCTGCAAGAACGAGTATTAATTTATGTTTATGCATTTATTAATTTCAATTGGTCACATTTTAAACATACAATATTTCTGTTGAAAGCCACATTCTGCACCATAGTTACTGCAGATGAAGGTTTCAATTGTTTGACATGACTCCCGTTTTTTTTTTTGCTTGCTTTGCTACCAATTGTCAAAAGAGCTCTTGCGTCAACATTTAACAAAGGGTTGGGTTTACATAATCTCAGCTTTAAGAAGCAGGAAGTCAAGCCTGTTTAAAAATAATAATAATAATAATAATAAAGTATTTTCACTGTCTTTGAGGTCTAAGTTGAAGATAAAATGGGTACTCTTGTTCCCAGCCTCGCCCTGACCTTGGCCTTTACTTGGTGCCTAACTGGTCGAAAATACATAATATTGGTGAAAGAAACATTTTATTGTCGGCTAACTTGAAGTACTTCAATACTTTCAACCCATTTTGAGTCTAACTTTTAGAAACCAGTTTGTTTTAAAATGGTTGCGACCACTGACTGTTTTTCTGCCATATTGGTTTGAAACTGTAGCTCAGACGAAGCCAACAGGAACTCTCCAGTTTTTGCTTCTCTCCATTGACCCCCTGTAAATTTCAGAATATAAATCAAATCTTACTTCTAACCTACAAAGCCCTCAACAACCTAGCTCCATCTTATCTTGCAGATCTTATTGTTCCATATTTTTCTAACAGAGCACTTCGCTCTCAGACTGCAGGTTTACTTGCGGTTTGTAGAGTTTCCAAAAGCAGAACGGGAGGAAGATCTTTCAGTTCTCAGGCTCCTCTCTTGTGGAACCAACTTCCAGTTTCTGTCATTGAGGCTGACACATTGTCCAGTTTTAAGACTTTCCACCAATTAGCCTAACATGCATGTTTTTGGCCTGTGAGAGGTAACCGGACAACCCGGAGGAAAACCCACACATGCACGGAAAGAACATGCAAACTCCACCCAGAAAGGCCCCTGGACCTGGATTTGATCCAGGGACCTGTTCGCTGAGAGGCAGCAGCTCTACCAGTTGCGACACCGTGCTGCCAGGACAAATTGACCAAATTTCCTTAAATGAATTGTTACAAATGAATACAGTAGTTTTCATTTGATATTATTTCTATCTTAACATGTGATTCTTGACCTGCCATTGTGTATCTGTTCCTCTCAAACCTAGCTGGTTGAAGCAGATGAACACTTGTCCTGAGCCTGCTACTTCTAAAGGTTTCTTCCTCATGAAGGATTTTTTTTTCTTTCCACTGTCGCCTTCATGTTTGCTCAAGATGAGTCTGTGATAAAGTTCAACTCAAAGCAGTCTGCTCCTCAGATAAATAACGTTAATTTACTTTATATATAGATGAATGTTTCTGTTCAGTGCCCTGAGATGACTTCTGTTGTGACTTGGCACTTTATAAATGAACTGAATTGAATTAAACTGAATTGAACTTGTGACATTTACAGTGCAAGACAATTGTTTTGTCCTTTACTGTGTAAATAAAAAAAACTGCCACTGTAACATGATGGGTTGTATATTCATAAATAAGTTGCACTTTCTCCTAGAATGTCGTATACTATTCAAGTGACAGACACTTTACTGCAGCTACAAAAACATTTTAAATCAGCGAAAGAGAAAACAACTTTCTTCTTAAAGCACGTGTTCACTGGGGGTTAAATATCGGACAAGAACTAAAGCTTGTTTTGCGTGTCCTCGCTGTGGAATCAGATCTGTCCCCACAGGTTGGAGCAGGCCGCTGGCTGTAGGCTACAGCTAAGATCTGCAGTGTGTCCTCCTTCGGTGGTGATATATAACTCCATCTGGAAGGCCTTGCTGTGTTCAGATACTTTACTAAAGTATTTCAGCAAAAAAGAAACAGTCCAGAGGACCTGACTTACCTTTTTAGATTTTTATACCTGGTTTATTGAGCATGCATCAGGATATTTACTGAAGTATCTCAAGTAAAAGTGGTCATTAAAGGAGCTGTATGTAACTTTTCTAACAATATATTTTTAACATATTTCTTCACTCTGTCACTACCTCCTGACATACTGATTTTAGACAAGTAATCTCTGAAAAAAACTATTGTCCCCTTGCTTCTCTAAAAGCATTTCTAAAAAGCCACAGTGACCCGCCGTTAACCAGCCAATAAAAACAGAGTTTGTAATCAGCCAATAAAAACAGAGCTTGAATTTGAATTGTGTCTCTGTTCAAAATTTTCCTAAGTTCCAGCGTGTTCCAGAAATTACATACTGAACCTTTAAAAGCTGTTGGTTAAACTTCTGCAGCCTGGATGAACTAGTTCTGCACAGTACAAATCGTGCTCCATTTAAGACTATTTAGGTCAGATTGAGTTTGCAGACGTTTAAAAAATAAAGACATATGCCTAACAGTGCAAAACATTAGCTTTTTTTTTTTACTACAGTAAAGTATTTTTAGAGAAATGCTGTCAGAGGCAAGAAGAATAAATCTGCTCTCGACATTAATGTGTATTTTCTAAATAAACAAAGTTTGTTTGCAGCGTGCATTCCTGCTTTCTTATCATTCTTACTTTTCCTTTGGGGTTCATTCCTCAGATAATTCTTTGGATTTCCAGCGGATGTGGCAGAACAATAAGCAAGAGATAAATATAGAGGAAAAAAGGATGAGCGGGGGTATTAAAGTGAATGTTCTTTATGGAGTGTACTGAACTGGTGACAGGAGCACAACAGTTTGTTTCTACTGGGGAATCCAGCTGAAGTTTTGTTGTGAACTAAAAGTGTGCAGATGAAGTTGTGCTACCTTTTTTTTTTGCGTCTCTGCCGGCCCACATTCAGGTTTGACAAGTCGGCTCAACTGTTTCAGTCTCCGAGGCAAAGGCAAGTTTGTAGTTGCAGATTCCTCCAGTAAAATACCAGTTTGGTTTTAATTACACAGAGCAGGCCTGATAATGTTTGAGACTCTGCATTCAAATTTATTATTCAGGATTAAACATCTTACCAAGACTAGTTGAGTTTGGTTAAACTATGCTGTTTTCATTTTTAATTAAAGTAACAAAAGTAATAGACCGAAGCTGTTGGGTACCAGTTTGTGCCACGAGGAACAGGACTTCTTTTGTTTTGAGAATGCCAAGATTTATATTTAGACTGTTTCTCATTTTCCTGTTGCTGTAAATAAATGAACAAGGCTTGATGTGTGTGCATTTTCTTTTATTTCCTATCCACGAAGCGATAAAGTTGCAGTTATTGTGGGGGTAACGTTCCGGACCCCCGGCAATAAGTGAAATTCAACAAAGTAGGGACGTTATATTTAGTTGAGTATAGGGATGCACAATATTGGATTTTTGGCCGATATCCGATATGTTAAAAACTTATTTGGCCGATAACCGATACCGATATTTTATATATGTTTCTTTGTCAGAACATAGCCCTCTTATTTGGGCTTATTTGTTACAAAAACTGTGTAACAGCTGGAAGAGCTGGTAACATATATTCAGTAACAGCCAAATGCATGGCACTTTGACTTATATTAAATGAAAAGTGTTAAATATTATTTATTAGCATTAGTTACCTGCGATGCTGTCTCACTTGTGGAGGCTTGTTCCAGGTTCCTAGCTGCAGTGTGGGATCCTCTGCACTCCTGTGCACGAAGGACAGCCTTTTTAAGTTCAAAGTTTGTGTCTATCCATTGTGCCGTAAAACTAATCATGCTAACGGGGCTAACGCTTATCGTCCAAATGTCTGTAGTAAAACTCACCCAAGTGCTATCGGCTATTAGCTTCTCAACGATGTCAGAAATGACGGCTTGTAACTCTGATAAGGCTACATTGGAAAAATACCTCTGACTGGGGACGATGTAGCGAGGCTCAACGTAGTCCAAAAATCTTCAGAATCTCATATCCTCAACGAAAAAAAATTGTACACACCGCTGACATTTTGACTTCTTTCTCTCCACCATGATCAGATCAGGTACGTGCATGACGTCATCGCGTTGTGCTGGCGCTGCAGGCATCTTTGTCACTGGATTGTCATACAAAAACAGTGTATTTTCTATTGTGAGTTATTTTGATGGAAGGTCCGATATTTAACTTTAACGCTAATATTGGCCGATACCGATACTCGATAATATTGTGCATACCTAGTATTTACGGTACTGGTACATTTTAAGGCTCTATAAACCCTTCCCACTCTCTTGCAATGTTCTAAACTCTTAAACCTACATCAATGTAACAACATACATATATGTAGCTACTAAATTTTACTCACCTGCTCTGCACAACAGCAGATCGGTCCCGGTCTGTCTCTTGTTTCGTCTCGGCAGACCTACCCTGCCAGTTCTGGTTGGCTCTTTGGCTCAGTGTAGTCCCGGTGGGCTCCGGAATGAACCCCGGGCAGGCCTCATGGCTTTTTGGCTTATTGAGAAAAAAACTACAAAATGCCGGTGCCTGTCCGAAGTATTTTTATTTATTTTTTACTGTACATTATACCGTACTGTTCCTTTCATGAGAGTAATATTAAATTTGATAATCATGTGTCTTGTACAATTTTTATTTTATTTTTATCGTGTTCAATCTTACTTTGAAAAACAGCGAAAGAGCAAGTCCACAAAAGTTGAACTGCAAAGTGGTGAGGGATTACTGGATTACAAATGGAAAAGTGGGGTTAAAAAATACAAACTAAACCTCTTTGGCTCTTGTCCACATGGGAATGTTGGCTTTTCAAAGATATTTGTTTGTATGCTTGTTTCTTTAAAATATATTTTTATGTTATTCGACAGACATACCAAACGGATAAACTGGGTTACATAATCATAGCATCGTTTCTAGAAACGATTGTTGTTGTTTTATTCTACATTGCAACACAGAAAATGATCCAAAATGCTGCAATGACTCTGCGGGGCCTGTATGTGGCGTAATGCTGCCTCAAAAACACATCTGATTGCAAGTTGGGTTAAAAGTGGGTCTATGACATCATTGTTTTCAAAAGTTTGTGTTTAGACTGTCCACACAACAAAAAATGTTTTTTCAAGATTTTTTCACTCTGGAACCTGGTCTCCAAAAATACACTTTATAGACTCCAAGGCTGAAATGCAAAAAAATAAAATATAATAATGATAATCCTTTGCCAAATAACAAAACATGGTCTCTGTGTTGAAAGAGCCTCAGTTAGACTTACCGGTAGAACCCCTTTTGCCATTTGCCCTTTCTGGATTAGTTTTTTTACATTAGTCAGGCAAAGGCTAAAATTGTCAGGGCTTTTTGTGTTTGTACAGTTTCTTTTTCATTTTATTTTCCTAAATCACGAAAATACAATTTGTTTTCAAATAAAACAGCAATTTCCTGCTTTTTACTACAAATACACATGCCCTTTAACCTTTGCCGGGGATAAACAATGACCAATTGTATACAGACTTGTCGAAACGCTCATGTTATCTCTGTGCTGCCCTTATCAAACAATGGTTCCAATATGAACAAGACTGGGTTTGAGCTGCCAGATCTCTGAAGATTTGAAAATAAGCGCTGGAAAGGAGGTTTGCATTGTCCGAACGGGAGAAACTGGAGCCGTAAATGTGCTGGATGCTCGCAATGTCACTGCAGTAGATTCTTTACATCCTTGAGCTTCTGAACAAGACGTGAAAGTTTACTGATGCAATCTAGTTGATGATGAGGAAGTGCAGTGACTGACATACTGGAGTTCTTAGTCAGCCATGCCATTATTATGACAGAATTGGAACGCATATGTCTCAGAAAACAACATGCATCATAGTCTAAAGTGCGTTTTTAAAGAGATGTAAATTATAAGTTGTCTCAAAGTTTTTCCTTATGATGGTTTATGTCACCTGGAGTAATAACGGTGGCCTTTCTTGGCTTACAGCGATCTCCATTTTACCAGCGTGTCAGCATGGCTTCATGTCTGTGACCAGGCAGGGAAAACATGCTGTGCTTTGACAGAAAATGGGAGTGGTGTGAAGGTAAAAGGATGCCCAAACTTGTTGTGCAAAAGGTTTGCATGGATTAAGCCAAGAGGCATGTCTCACAATGTACATGGCATTGTTAAAGAGAGAGAGATTTATGAAGTTTTGATTCCCAGGTTGGTCGTTCAGTAGCTTTAGATTTTAAGATGTGAACTTGTTTAGGTTTGTTTCCTCATTTGTAAGTTTTTGCATAAAAATGCCCATACACTGTGCAGAGTACATTAGGGGTTGATCACGTTTTGGTTAGCCCGAGACCTTTGGCAAATCACACAATTCCATTTGCTTTCCTTCCTCCCTTCCTTCCTGTATCCACAGATGGCTCTTCTTGCAGCACGGGTGTGTACTGGTGGTGGGGGGTAAAGGGTGTGGGGTGTTACACAACAAGTTCAGCAGCTTTGCCGTTCAGCGGGAAGGATGGGCTGTAATCAAAACACATGCAGATGAAGAGAAATCTGCATGAGTTTCAGGTAGAGATGGTTGGAGGAGCATTTGTTCCCTGACTGGAAAGGTCAGGGGTGGGGTGGGGGGTATCAATTAACATTTTAAACAAGCTGTTTAAAATGTTTAAAATGTTTAAAATGTTTATCCTAGTTTGGAGTGGAAAGAAGAAACGCTACAAACCCATTCTTCTTTTTCTCTTTTTATATTATTGTAACTTTCAAGTTTATTTTCACTCGTGTTAAAGAAAATAAATGAGGAAACCTGTCTGCACATAAAATACATTTCTGCGTGACGACGTAGCCTTTCATTTTTGAAATCCTTGCTGGAGGCACCGGTTTCACTGCACCAATGCACCTGTACCAGCTTCACTGTGGGATTAAGGGAACCTCCATTCACAGTCTGAAGGGCCAAGAAACCAAACCCGAATAACAGATTAACCCAATTAAACATAAGGGTAACTCTGGATCTACCCGTTTGTTATTCATGTTTACCAGTTGGAACTGATTAGAGATTTACAGTATATGCATTTTTATAATAATAATAATAATGAATTCAATTTATAACGCACTTTTCATTAATGAAAATCTCAAAGTGCTACAAGGTGCAACAGAATTAAATGTCAATAAAACAAATAATAAAACAATTAAAATCAATAACAGTATCAGCTAAGATCAAAAGTAGAATCATGAGGAGGTAGAGTATGCTCGGTTGAAAAGAAAGGTCTTCAAGCCGCTCTTAAAGTCAACCACAGACTGTGGGGCTCTCAGACAGTCAGGAAGAGAGTTCCACAGGCGGGGGGCAGCCACACTGAAAGCCCGGTCACCCATGGTCCTTAATTTGGTTCTCGGAATGTGAAGGAGATTACTGTTCTGTGACCGCAGCGAACGGGTGGATGAGTATGGAATAAGAATATCCTTCAGATAATCTGGTGAAGTTCCGTGTAAGCATTGATGTGTAATGAGAGCAGTTTTGTACTGAATTCTGTAGGCGACAGGAAGCCAATGAAGGTTATGGAGAATGGGCGTAATATGTTCAAATTTACGAACTCTCAACAAGATCCTTGCTTTTTATGACTATTATTATTTGTACCACTTGTTTGTTTAAAACAGGTCTCTCTTGTAAATGAGTCCACGTGGCTCAAGGAGACTAACCTGTATAAATCAACGTTGAATGAATGAAGTTTTTAAAAAAAGAAAAGCATTTCAGTTTTCATAGCAAGAATCAGACAAAGACCAAAGTGTAATTAAAGTTATGATTACGAAAATAATTTTTTTAACTTAAGTATGAGAGCAGGTGTTAGAAGAGTTTTACATATGATAAATTTCTGTCCATTACAAACTACTGTATTCTCCAAACAAAACAACAGTTTAGTTTTAAATCAGTCCCCTTTTTTACTTATTTATATTGTTTGAAGGAAAAGTTAGGTTAAGAATAGGTTTTTGTGTAAAATCTATACAGGTAGTCCTCGACTTACGAACGAGTTCCGTTCCTACGGCCGTTTGCATGTCGAAAATTGCCATAAGTCGGAAAACACACGAGCCGCCACTTATACACGTACATGTACGGTACTGTACAGTTACCAAGTTACCAAGCACTTCGCCTATCCTAACACAATACCCTACATAATTATCAAAAAACACATACAGTACATTTGGAGCCATAATGAAGGAAAAAAATAGTTAGCATGTCTGTTAGTATGTTAGCTCATTGCACGTCCGAGCTCTGCAGCTTCCAGCTGCTTCACGCGGTCCAAACTGTTTGTAACTGCATGTTAGCTCCATACATTTGGAGCCATAATGAAGGTAAACAGAGTTAATAACTTACTGGGAGCTGGTGAATCCGTTTCTCTGCGTTAGCATGTTAGCTCTGGGTCCGACCAACATCTGAAGCTGCCAGGCGGAACATCGAGGCAAACTCCCAGCCGCAGCGGGCATCTCCGCCGCCCATCCACTCCGTGTCCCCGGAGGGGCTGGCGTTAGCATGTTAGCTCTGGGTCCGACTAAAATCTGAGGCTGCCAGGCGGAGCATCGAGGCGAGCTCCCGGTTGCAGCAGGAATCTTCGCCGCCCGTCGGCTCCGTGTCCCCGGTGGGGCTGGCGTTAGCATGTTAGCTCTGGGTGTCACCAACATCCAGGCCGCCACGGTTCGTCCGCGTTTTAGCTTGTTGGCTCCGGGTGCCACCAACATCCAGGCTGCCAAGCCGTTCGTCCGCCTGAGACGTCCACAGAGTTCACCGACCGTTTCCAGCTTATTTATCTGAGTGAAGCAATCTCTGATCGGACAGACGGTCTGTCCAAAGCCGGCTGTCGAAGCTGGAGGTAAATGAAGCTAAACGACAACTGCCGAACACTGCCGAAAACTGCGTAATCGGCTTCAAAATGATAATACAGTAATAATAATAATAATAATTTATTTGTAAAGCCATTTAAAACAACCACAGCTGCAACAAAGTGCTGTACACATAAAATCAAGAACATTTAAACACATAAAATAAGATTTTTTCAACAAATTTTTTGTTTTGTTTTATTTTATATTTTTATTAATATGATGCGTTCGTAACACCGAATTGCCGTAAGTCGAGACCGCCGTAAGTCGAGGACTACCTATATTTAAGTAATGTTTTCCTTTTCCTTTAAGGTTACTAACTGGCAAACAACACGCTCCACAGGTGAGGTTAAGGCAAAACAAACACCACTTAAACGTTAGGACACGCCTACTCATTCAAAATAAATAGGTAGGTGTGCGTATAAATAAAGATGAGCTAGAAAACCCGCCTAAATAAAGATCTACTGTTACAGATCTCGTCATTCAGTTGGTAACACGAGCCCATGTTTTTTTCCTTGACTTAGTTTCAATCCCCGTGCCCCACCCTGATGGCTCTGTTTAGGCCAGGCAATCTGCCTGGCTTTTAGAAACACATGTGCAAGACTTGCAATTTGATGACTGTTCTACCATTGAACTGATAAATGCCACCTTAAATGCATTACGTAACGTAGCACAAAATAGCTTTGAAGTCTGGGCCTTTTATTTCAGACTGAACTTGCTGTCACACTAAATTATCTTTCTTGTTTTGCACTTATGAACATTTTCTGCCTGAAACAATAGCTCTTGTCCAACATACAGTAGCTATCCACGTATGCAAGCTGAAACACCCAGAGAAAAGCACAAACCATTGCACATTCTCCAGGACTAATTATTCTTTCCTCTGAGGGGATGTTAATTAACGTTGTTCCCAGGGGCCTCATGTATCAACCATGCGTGCGCACAAAAACATTGCGCACGTCACTTTCCACGCAAAGTGGCGTATGTATCAAATCTGATATGAACGGGAATATCTGCGCTTCCACGTACAAATCCACGGCTGCTCCCCTGTTGGCGTACGCACGTTTCTGTGGTTATTGTTCCTTTGGCGACACTTACAGGTGATCTGTGAAACCGTGTCCACGATGTGAAAACAATCATAAATCCCACCAAACACACATGATTAACGATTATTACATCCACATGGACGCAATTAGATGAGTGGATATAAAAGCATGCGCCAGATAGTGGCAACAATATTGACAACAATGAGATGTAATTTCTTTAAATAAGAAGTTAACCAAGCTGTATTAACACGCCTACGTTTAGGTCAGTGGGTAAAGCGCTTGCCTTTAGTTCCAAAGGTCGTGAGATCGACTCCCGCATGGTACAACGTTTTTCTTTTTTTTTTCGTTCCAGATTGAAATACACATGAAAACTATTTACAAAACAATAAATCGTCTGCTTCCTTTCATTTCATGTATTGTTCTATTTCTTGTTGTTTCATTCAATAGTTTTCCTGT
The DNA here is from genome assembly GCA_038048925.1 of Garcialebias charrua. Taxonomy (NCBI): domain Eukaryota; kingdom Metazoa; phylum Chordata; class Actinopteri; order Cyprinodontiformes; family Rivulidae; genus Garcialebias; species Garcialebias charrua. The sequence goes on along the minus strand of JBBPBX010017058.1, from coordinate 3,135 downwards.
GGTCTTTAAATCTGGAATGAAAAAAAAAAAACATTGTACCAAGCGGGAGTCGATCTCACGACCTTTGGGACGAAGGGCGGGCGCGTTCGCCACTAAGCTATACAGGCATGTTAGATCAGCTTGGTCAACTTCTTATTTAAAAGTGGATGGTTTGTTTTGCACTGTGCGTGCCGAATGAAGCCTTTTTCCGTGCTTCTCTGCCTCACTCAGAAGTGATTTCTGTTCACAGTCCGTGAAGTTCCTCTTTTTTCCACGTTCCGACATGATTTGCAATGGAGCAGAGACGACATTCCTGTCGTGCATGGCATATTTGAATGACTTTGCATATTCATACGGAGGCGTGTCAAGGGCGGAGTCGGCCACTCTCTCATGTGCGCTGAATTCCACGTTGATTGTGTTGTACATAAGGAATGTGCGTGGATTCCGGTGTACGCACAGTTTGATAAATCTGGATTTTTTTGTGCGTGGACACTTTTCTGGATTTGTCCGTACGTGACTTTTCAGTAAGAAATCTACGCAAGTCTTTGTACATGAGGCCCCAGNAGGCGTGTCAAAGGCGGAGTCGGCCACTCTCTCATGTGCGCTGAATTCCACGTTGATTGTGTTGTACATAAGGAATGTGCGTGGATTCCGGTGTACGCACAGTTTGATAAATCTGGATTTTTTTGTGCGTGGACACTTTTCTGGATTTGTCCGTACGTGACTTTTCAGTAAGAAATCTACGCAAGTCTTTGTACATGAGGCCCCAGGAGAGAATGCCAGAAAGCGAGGCTCCACATGCAAACAAACAGCACAGTCCTGCCTGGGTCAAACGGTACTTAGGAGAAAAATGTTTACTGTGGCTTGGATGCAGAGGCTGTTGTGGGTTAAGCTGGGGACCTGGCCATTTTTATGCAGTTTTTACCATTTGAGCAGCCAAATACAAAGAAAATACAAACAGTAGTCCAACTCAAAATAAAGATTTAGAAAAATTAAAAGTATTTGTCTATATATATATATATATATATACACACACACACACACCACCCTCACCATTGTTTGTGTGTGATATCAATAGAAGCAATGGCCATTTTTTTAATTGACAAAGTACTGATGGCATTTATCACTGTGAATCAATCAATAAAACTGCATTCATTGAGCAGTTCTTGTACATGAAGTGAAGCTGTAGGTGGGCATAGCACCAGTTAGTTTAATTTTCAGTCGCTGCCTCCCACAGACTTCACTACCTGCACAGATTATATGAAACAAGTCTGAGCCAAATCCAAAAGTCTGTGGCGTGTCCCAACTGGAACCGATGTGAATCTTTAGAAACCTCTGCAGCAGCAAACAAAGTTTTTTTTAGTCCTTATTGTTAAAGAATACTTTGTTAGAGGTTAAACAGGCAAATTAGGAGCATTCCTTTTGAATTGTTACGGTGTATTTGAATAAAACTACAGTTTCTAACATGCACTCATAAAAAGGTTGATATCATTAAGTCTAATGTTGTCCCTAAAGGTGAAGTTTCTGAAGCCAGAAGTACCCTTTGAGTCCTTTCAGTCTGGTTCTTGACATCTTCTTACAAGAAAATCATCTTTACATAAACTAATAAGATACAGGATTAAAGTAATGGGGAACGTTAAAATATGGTCTCATTCATATTCATATTGTCTTTTCTTACTGTCATTTTTGTCTGAACCTTGCTGTCACAACTTCACAGCTTCTATCTTTAAAATGCTAATACTGTAGTGTGTTGTTCTATCAGACAAGTTACCGTAAGTCTCAGCTATTATCAAATGCATTTAGGTCAATATTTGTAAAAAGGATATAAAAATATTCATTTTGTGTGTTTGCTAAAGAGATGGATTGCTAGATAGCTATCTAAGATAGATACAGTATAATAGATATGATAGATATGATGGATATGATAGATGCAATAGATACGATAAATATGATTGATAGATACGATAGATATGATAGATACGATAGATATGATAGATACTATAGATACGATACAATAGATAGGATAGATACAATACGATATATAGGATAGATGGATACGATAGATAGCTATAATACGATAGATATAGTACGATAGATATAGTACGATATATACGATAGATGGATATGATATGATAGATATAATACAATAGATACGTTGGATATAATATGATACGATAGATATAATATGATATGATAGCTATAATACAATGGATATAATATAGGTAGATATAGTACTATAGATAGATAGATAGATAGATAAGATAGATAAGATAGATAAGATAGATAGACAAGATAGATAAGATAGATAAGATAGATAGATAAGATAGATAGAATATATATGATATGAAAGATACAATATATATGAAATATATGATACAAAAGATACAGTAGATATGATAGATACGAAATATATGATACAAAAGATACAGTAGATATGATAGATACAATAGATATACAGGTATACGATAGATGCAAAAGATAGATACAATATATACCATAGATACAATATATATGATATGAAAGATACAATATATATAATAATAATAATAATAATAAACTTTATTTGTATAGCACCTTCCACAATGCCTTGCATTGACCAAGGTGCTTAACAGGATAAAAAGAAGAATAAACGGGAACAATAAATCAATGAAAATAGAATAAGAAACCACAGCGATAAAAGAAGGCAATGGAAATAAAAAATGCTACATACTAAAATAACACAAGTAATAAAAGTTACATACAGAAAGCTTTTTTGAACAAGTGGAAATAAAAATGCAATTGAAATAAAGATGCTACATACTAAAATACAAAATAATAAAAGTTACACACTGAAAGCTTTTTTGAACAAGTGGGTCTTCAATTTGGTTTTGAACAGAGTCGGATCGGAGGTGGCACGCAGCTCAAGGGGGAGGCTGTTCCAGGCTTTTGGGCCGGCGACAGAAAATGACCGGTCTCCCCATTGCTTGTACCTCGAGCGAGGCACCTCCAGCAGGTGTTGACTGGCAGATCGTAAGTCCCTGCCAGGCTGATGGACTTTCAGAAGTTCTGAGATGTAGAGGGGAGCAAGTCCATTCAGAGCTTTGAAAACAAACAGCAGCAACTTGAACTGTATCCTGAACTGAACTGGGAGCCAGTGTAGAGAGGACAGGACAGGAG
>JBBPBX010017057.1:28712-39020 GCA_038048925.1 Garcialebias charrua | reverse complement strand
GTTTTCCAGACATCCTGATAATAATTTGAATTGTCTCTTTTGCACAATTTTGTAAACATGCTTTATATTGTAAGCAGTGTTAACATAAAACAAACATTTTCATGTTTTTATACTTCCCTCAATAAATGGCTTTTTGTTTCAAATAAAGTTTTACAACAATAGAAAGACAACAAAAAAATCAACTTTATATTTGATGTGGCAACAAATGCATTAGTACCGGTACACTTGTGGTGTTTCTCTTAAGCTGTGCATTGTGTGGCCTGGAATACATTCTGTTAAAAATCTTGAGGGCATTGTTGCAAGGACTCAGGAGGGAAACGAATGTGGGGAAGAAGAATTGGTAGAGAGACAAAGAGAACAAATGTTGCTTTCTGATGGAGGTATTTGATCCAGGTCATGTTGTGGTTTAATCATTGTAGCCGTGGAAAGCCGGTGGTTGCGCGTTGTTCCGTAAAGAAGAGATGGTTGTGTGCAAGTCCTCACTCTAGCACCTAATTCAATTGAAGAATAAATGAATTCTGTTTGTAATTTGGAGATAACCTGTGCTGTGGCTGAGCTTAAAAGGAAGATAAGACACGACGCCAAAATGAAGACAAGAAAACGAGACAATTTTTCACCCTGCCCATGCAGAATCAAACTTTTCCCAGTCTACCTCAAACTTTAATTAAATCACACACTTGCATGCACATTGTGCACACAGGTTCACACATTCAGGCTCTTGCAGTCTCACAACCACCAGATAATCCAGGAGGAGCAGTCAAGTTGTTTGGAAGAGATCAGCAGACAGTGAGCGGTGAACCTAATTGGAACATACTGTAGCTTCTCTATCTGTCCTTTTGTTGTTGGGATTAATCAGCCGGGTGCATTCAGAAAGTCAACAACCCTTCGAGTTGTAAAACTCAGAGGCTATAGATAGGTTCACTCTAAACACGTATTCTTGGGGCACGACGGTGGTTATTTTATGTAGATGTTTCTAATAGCGATAGACTGGACGAACATCCATACTTCAGTATAAAATGAGACTTGTGCATATTCTTTAAAGGAACAGTGTAGTTTTTTTTTGTTTTTGATTTTTTTTGTTGAAGTGATATTCTGCCAAATATTCATCAGTCATACAGTGCAAAGCAAAAGGCTACGCTAATAGCTTGGGCCCACTTTTAAATTGATCTTCAGAGTTAGAATCTCGCTGGAGTTGAGTAAACATCTGCACAGATTAGATTAGTGTAGCCCACCTTTTCCCTCTGTCTGTAGGTAAGGGCCTCATAGATTCTTATATTTAGCATTAAAGAATAAATGTTAACTATTTTAATTGCTGAACTTCAAGTTGAACATATCCTTTTAATACACACTGTGGTCATCTCACACACACTCTGTTTAACTATGAATAACCAAACCATAAGTAAAATATGAACTCAATTTACTGAACATGTTTTAAACATTGAACAACTTATACAATATAACACAAAAACGGCCTCTGTAGGCAGATTACTCACTGTAAAGCTTCAACTATATGAGGGGCCCACTCACCAGCCATACACACAGACACCTGCCGGCTTATCTACCTCTAAAACGTTAAAGTTGCAGGCCTGAGCGACGCTTGGGAGCGGTGAGGCCCAAAACTTAATGGTTGCTTCACTCTTTGAACAAATACATAAAGAAAGCAGTACTGTACTTGGTTTAGTAGTTCAGTACAGACTCTGATCCCAGTTCAGGTGAAGAGGAAAACCAAACACTGTTGTAAGATGGTGATGCAATCAGCTGTCTGCTGGTCCAGATTCAACTTCAATGAGCAATGATATATAATCCAGATGCACTCTTATGGCAGTCCATAAACACTCCAGTTATGACTATCTTCACCTCCAGGCCGGAATGATGAAGAGACAGTCTCCTTTGTAAGCTGAGCAAGCTAAACTAGGTTTACTGTGTAGCATTCACTGAGCTAGTGAATGCTAAATGTTTAAAGACCGTGTAAAGTGAAATTAAATGTGTGTTTTTAGTTTGTCACATGGCATAAATATGTGTTATTAATCACCCATATAAATCTGACTGATTAAAAACATTGTTTTCCTTATAAAATTAAGTCTCAAAAATCATGAAAAAACATAATTTTCCCTTGGTCTGAAACTGTGGGGGCGTGTCAGCGCGTGGGCGTGGTTTCAGCGCAGTACTGCGGCCTGCAGCTGAGCTGTGTGTGGAGAGGCAGACAGCAGAGCCAGTAAACCTGCTCTGTTTTTATCTGAGTTCTGTCTGTAACAGCAGCTACTTTTTCCAAGAGTTACGCTGTTTTTGTAAATAGTTTTCTTGTGTGTTTTTAATCTGGAATGAATAAAAAAAATAAAAAAAAGTTGTACCATGCGGGAATTGAACCCATAAGGTTTGGGACAGAAGGCAAACGCTTTATCCATTGACCTATCCAGGCATTACAGATACTCTGGTATAAAACCACGCGGTATAAAAACACGTTATGATTTGTACGGGTGCCCTGACCATTGCGACATCCAGGGAAGATGCACGAACGAGGCATAATTGATTAGCTAGCTAACAATGAACAAAATATCTATGCTATTGCTATCTGATGCTATCTGCGATTCGCGAGTGAACGGCTCCACCGAGGCGAATTTATACGGCTGGAGCTGCAGGGGGTGGGGCTATACTTAAGAAGACCGCGTGACGAAACGCGGTCACATTTAAAACACGCCTAAAAAATCCTGAAACAGAAATATCTTTATACACAGTTTGCTCTATAACTCCAAAATTAATTGAGCTACAATTTTGAGACTTTTTACTCATTTACAAGATTACAATTATGACATTTATAATGTTTATTGAAGAAAATGTTGAAATTCACTTTACACGGTCTTTAATGTTAAACTGCCTCAAAGTGCAAAAACACAGAACTGCAGAGCAAACTTCGAGCTGAAAGTGTCCCTTGTAGTCCCAAAAACCATCAAACAAGTTTCCACTGACAATTCCTGTGTTAGCAATCAGGAAACTTATTTAATTACTCCAAGCTGCAGCACACCTGTACCTCTGGTGTACATGGCTTGTAATGCCCCTTTTCCACTCGCTCGGCGCAGAGCGGATCAGTCTGGTCCGGTCTGGTTCAATTTGGTTCGGCTCACATGTAGCTCTGTCTCCATTCACTTCTGTAGCCCTTCGGTGGGCGGGGTGTAGGATCCTACTCTCTCACACGTGGTGGAGGTAGTGTTCCCTTAACTATTTTCTTTTGCCATGATATCTATTATGTTCGAGCTCCAACAATACGATCAGCTACGCTTCGGTTTGGTGCGGGCGAGGACAAGCTCAGAGGGAGGATCTGTTGTTGTTGTTCTGAAAAGACCCACAATGCACCTTTCCCCTCCAAACAGCCTCCTCCCCTGACCAATCAGTGACCGACAGTGTTTATGACATGAAGGATGGCGCGCTACAGCTCGCCTGAATCCTGCTATGAAATCCGTCCGGAATCGCGGTGCGGCGCGGCTCATATGTGAGGTGGAGAATGCGTCCAGCTCGCTTCTGGCACGCATATATTGCGCAATAACCGACCCGAACCGGCAAGTGGAAAAGAGGCATTAGTCACTCTCATCAAGCTCAAACCCTGACTGCTCACACTTCGTTTTGGCTTTTCACAATAAAGCAGAAATAAAATACAAGCACGTAATGCTGTCTTGCTTTTAACTTACACTTGTGTATTTTAAACAGTTTAAGCATTTTATAACATAAATAAATTTAATCAATCTACTAAAATATTTGTCTGGGTTACATTAGGAAGACTGATACGTTTTCAGAGTCAGCACTATTGGTATACGTGGTCGTGAAATAACTTGGACGTTGTTCGAGAAATAGAGATTTATTAATAGATACTCAAGTGCTTTTGTCACATCAGTATGTTGTATGTTTTTATTGAATTTAATGTTTTAACAACTGTTTTATTTTTTATGTGTTTAAATGTTTTTGATTTTACAGGGACAGCAATTTGTTGCACCTGTGGTTGTTTTAAAGGTCCACTGACATGATTTTTTTACTATTCATAAAATTGCTCAAAATATATATATTTTATCGTTTTTTTTTTCTTCCTTTTTTCGGCTTTTTCCCTGCGTTAGGGGTCACCACAGCGATCTAGTCGCACGAAGATTTGGCAGTTGTTTTTACGCCGGATGCCCTTCCTGACACAACCACAGACCACCGAGCAACCACAGCCCTCTGTGTGGAGCAGAGAGCTGATATCTAGGGTTCCCGGGGGAGCAGATGGTGTGGGTTAAGGGCCTTGCTCAAGGGCCCAGAGTGGGGCAGATGAGGGTGGAGACAGGTGTGACCGCTTCACTTATCCCACCCACATCTTTGATGTTGTCGGTACCGGGGCTTGAACCGGCGATCTTCCGATCACAAGCGCACCTTCTTAACCTCTGTGCCACCACTCCCATTTTATCATTTAAATATGTTTATTTTTGCAAACAAAATGATAAATCACTTTAATTTTGGTTTAAAAGTGATTTTGAACTTCAAGCCGTGTTTAATCGTGGGAAATCCGATTACACGCAAACGCACCATCTGTGACGTAACACCGGGCAGAGCTCTGGTCTCTTTAATAGCGGACAATTTAAAACCCGACGAATTTATCAATCTATGTGAAGATTTGAGCTATTTGTCTTCATTTTGGGAAGCAGAAAATAGTTTGGGTGATGGAACAAGAAACAACAGGATCTAATTTAGGTCTGATGCTGTATCAGACTTACCTTCATGTCGAGCTGCTCACACGCACGCACTGTGACAAGCCCAGAGCTCTGCCCGGTGTTACATCACAGATGGTGCATTGCGTGTAATTGGATTTCCCATGATTAAACACAGCTTGAAGTTCAAATTCACTTTTAAAGCAACATTAAAGTGATTTATCATTTTGTTTGCAAAAACGAACATATTTAAATGATAAAATATATATATTTTGAGCAATTTTATGAAAATTAAAAAAGCATTTCAGTGGGGCTTTAAAGGGCTTCATAAATAAAGTATTATTATTATTATTATTATTATTAACCCTTGATTGGATAGCTATTAGTCTAGGTTTATACTCTCTGCTGTGTGAATGACATATTAGGGTACCAAGTACCTATTCACCAGATTATCACCTCAAAAATATCTAATCTATCTCTTTAAATTCTTGAGTTTCTCTGAGTAGGTACAGGAGTAGGTCTTGGGCCTGTTGGGGTGTTTGTGTTTCAGGACTCAAAGGGTTCATGTTGATGATTGAAGAAGCTATTTTTTAACGCTGATAAAGCATTGAATCAACAAACTTGCAGAGCTGTGTTCATAATTATGAATGTGGATATTTCAATGTCATCCTGAGATTTGAGCCAAAATCTCTGTTATTTACAACTTTTCCATTTTTGTGTATGTATAAGTTATAAATAACTGCATATGTAAATAAAGTCTCATTTTCTTTGATTGAAATTGGTGTTTTACCTGTTGAAAAGCAAATAGAAACAGTTTCTTACATCTTTTCCAATATTTTAAATACTTTTTTCGAGTCAATCTTTATTTTCTGTTTCACTTTCGGTTTGGTTAGGTGTGGGGGTTTAAAAAGCTACTTCATAAGATTTGGGGAAACATGACAGTTTTCCTTTAAACAAGTCTCCCCGTGACGGCTAACAAATGCCAGGAATCCTTTTTTTGTCTGTCTTACCCTGTAACAAATGACACAACATCTGCAAAATACACAAATGCAGCACAAAGGAAACCCCTCCCTGAAATATTTTTTTTTTCTGAAACCAGTGCCAAGTGTGACGGGAAAAGAGCACACTCATGTTTCCAATGAAAGAAGCTTCTGGGCACAGAAGTTGCAAGAGTGCCACAATGATCGCATTTTCACAGATCATTGAAGATTAAAATTGGCGATCTGACCACACGTTGAAGTCACGAAAGGCGTGTCAGGACGATAATTCAGTCGAGTTTAACCCTCCGATACCTCTATCATTGATTTGTTCATCCAATAGCACAACGTTGCTTTCAGGCTGTGAAGCATAACAGATCACCAATCAAAAGGCGCACGCGCTCCCCCATAAAACAAATTGATGTAAAAACAGCCATTTTACATGAGCAGTGTATGCGTGACAGTGTACACACACACACACACCACATGAATTGGAGTTAGTACTGAGAATGTGCTGGTGCATCTTTTAGCAAGTAAAAAAAAAAAAAAAAAGATTTAGGCTTGTGTGAACTTTGTGTAAATGGAGTGGTGTGCATCCTGTCCGGGCTGAGAAAACAGCTATTCCTCACATTTTACAAAATTATTACAATCTCAAAACAAACGAAAAACTTCCCGACCTCAAACTAAATATTCATCTGGAACGAATAGATCATCTGGTTTATAGAACTTGCTGCCCACAAGGGTCCTCGCCGCCAATCCTTGAAATTACACAGTTGCAGCTCCACTGGAAGCGAACAAAGAAACGTTTGGTTGTAAACGGTGCTGGAAACCTTCACATGGAAGCAGTTTGTGGACGGGACCGTTTAGCGACTCGTCTCCAGATCAGTTCCCCCTGCTTCTCACAGGGTTGCAAGTCAAAGACTCAGCAAGCTGCATGTATCATGTCCTCTCACACAGTGTGGTGTGATGGTTGGTGGCAGCACTTTGATCTGGAGCTGATTCTGTGTCAAGTCATGCACAATCACAGTGCGTGTTCAGCTCTTAGCCTCCAGAGATGTTTAACTTTACGCATCGGAATAATTAGTTCAGTTTTTTTTTGTGATGAGCTGTTTTGTTTTGGATGGAGTGTTGTAGTGTGAACGTTAATGAAGCATTCACACTATTGTCATCCATTTTTTCTTACGTACGTTTTTTTTGGCGTGATTCTCGTCCCACAATTTTCAGCTATTTCAACAAATCATAAATCAAAACGTTCAGCTCTTTCAGGACAATCCTGCTATGACTTTTGGTGTTGGTGCAACTTTAGCTTTTAGAAATATTTAGCCTTTTCTGACATTTTCTCTTAGAAAAATTAATTGAGCTCATTTTATATCCTTCACATCTTTAGATCTGTTTACAACCTTTTACTGCTCCTTTCACATTTTGTTCCGGTTCAGCGTCCTTGTGCAAATTTAAAGAAATTTACAGCCAATTTCAGCTGCTTTGTGAACCTTTCTGATTCTTTCTGCGAAGTGTACACATTTTGCACTTTTTCTGTTAATTTCAACTTGTGCTCTTTTCAGCTTATTTCTGCAAGTTTCAGCATTTTCTACTATTTCAGCTACCATATACCGGTAGCTGTTTTATGCTAATTTAAGCNCTCCATTTCCTCCTTGTAATTTCAGCTTCTTTCTGCCCGTTTTTAGCTACTTTTCAGCTTTTTTTGTTGTTTTGCTAATTTCAGCTCTTTTCAGATAATTTCTAATTTTGTGTTCATTTCTGCTTTTTTTGTCTAATTGGGCAAACATGCTCTTTCTGCTTCCTTATGCTAATTGTAGGCAACATTTTTAAGCAAATTTGAGCTGTTTTCATCCATCCATCCATCCATTTTCTTCCGCTTATCCGAGGTCGGGTCGCGGGGGTAGCAGCCTAAGTAGGGAGGCCCAGACTTCCCTCTCCCCAGCCACTTGGAGCAGCTCCTCTGGGGGAATCCCAAGGCGTTCCCAGGCCAGCCGAGAAACATAGTCCCTCCAGCGTGTCCTGGGTCTTCCTCTGGGTCTCCTCCCGGTGGGACATGCCCGGAACACCTCACCAGGGAGGCGTCCAGGAGGCATCCTAACCAGATGCCCGAGCCACCTCAACTGGCTCCTCTCGATGTGGAGAAGCAGCGGCTCTACTCCGAGTCCCTCCCGGATGACTGAGCTTCTCACCCTATCTCTAAGGGAGAGTCCAGACACCCTGCGGAGAAAACTCATTTCAGCCGCTTGTATCCGAGATCTCGTTCTTTCGGTCACAACCCAAAGCTCATGACCATAGAGCTGTTTTCAGTTATACTGTATTCAAAAATGTTCTTGTTCAATTCCTGCCATTTTCAGTGTAATTGACTTACTTGTGTTAATTTCAACGTATGATCCCTTCAGCTGGTTTGAGCTTTTTTTGCTATTTCAACCATAATTTAGCTGTTTTCTGCAAATTTTAGCTTTTTCAGCTTATTCCACTTTTTTTTAATTTTTAGCTTATTTCAGCTCTTTCCACTTCCTTCCCAATGGTTAACAGTCTCTCTGCCTTTTTGGCTACTTTTTATGTGGGTTTGGTGTGTGCTAATTTCATTTTTTTTGGTTAAGGTCCTATTGATTTTGCCAATTTCTGCTTATATAAACCTAATTCACCAAATATGCTCTGCGTTCTTCTGCTAATTTAGCCCTGTTATTCCATTTCAGTTCCATTTCAGCTGTTTTTCCATCAAGCTCTTCTGCAATTAGCTTTCACATTTTTGCAGGAAATAGAATTTTTCTAGTTGGATTTGTTCATTTTTCCATTGAACACAAACCTTATCAAAACATGAAAGAACAAAGTTCTGGTTTATTTTTAACTTGCTTGCACAAGTAGCAGGAATAAAACACATTTCTAAAAAGAATAAAATTAGACGCTTACCATTATTTGAAGAAAATCAACCACTGCCTTTTGTGACTGCATTGCAGCTGCCTTTTTCCAAACTTTTAATGGCATTATGCACAATTTGAAGCAAGACCTTATTTGGTTTAGTATCACTTGAAGTATATGTTGGGAACGAGTCGAACGACTGTCATTTGTACTACCACTTAATGTTTACTGTAGTTTAAAATCTGTGAAACTGATGAACATGATTTGTCTTGATGAAGGTCTATTAGCATTGGCAGCCTTCTTGAATTTCTTGATTTTGAGAGTTTGTCAGTTATAGTTGTACACAATCGTAAAAGTGTGTTGGGGATGATGCTCAGCTACCACCACCACATGAAATTTTAGCTCAATAACCGTTTGATTAGCTGAGTTATAGCAATAAATGTGTTTGCTAATGTAGCTTAGCCATCCTCAACTGAGTTAACCCCATAAGTTAATCAGCTGTAAATGCATATCAAACAATTACTGTTTGAGAAAATCGGTAACATGCGTTTATTGGTTCAAGAGATATTATGCTAACACACAGACACAGGCGAGAACATTATCCCCTTCGGAGTCTGCAGCTGGTGGAGTCACAACGCAACAAAATCTTCATTTACTCCCGATGAACTTGCCTGAACTGTTTCCCCGCTCTCCAGGCAGGGTTAAGGTTCCACGTGTTTGTTCTGGATCCAGGAACGAGCCGCTGGAGTCCACGGCGCTCAGAGAACAACCACTGTATGTTTTTACTGGTCTCTGCTGTCATCTTTGTTTCTCTTTCCTTCTCTCTTTCTCTTGCCACAAGTTAGTGGCTTCCAAAAGCAACAAACGGAGCCCAAAGAATGCAAACATTGTAAATGTTTAAACCGGGTAGACTTTCAAATGTGTGCACGAGCTCGTGTTTAGTTCTTGAACGCTAACAGCGTTCGTCTGAAAACAATGGCAGCCTTCATGATGCGCTCAAATTTCAGCTCAGCAAGAGGCATCAGCGATGGAGAAACAAACAGTTTTCTTCCACTGCACACAGTTTTTTTATTTTTTTTCCGAGGACTTGCACAACCCTCGATTTGAGTGCAGGGTCTTATTTTCTTCTTCTCTCCGTTGATTTCCCACCGCAGATAATTTTCAGTGACCGCAGCAGAGTCTTGAGATTCCCCTGCAGTATTTAGTGGTGGAGGAGCTGGAGCAAGTTTCAGCAGCTCGACCAAACGCCTTTGAAACGCCAGTGTCAGTCTGAGCAGTGCACGCTGGGAGCAAAGCTGCATCTGACTTGGTTGAGTGGGTAATGGATGCGTGCAGAATTCCAATGGTCACCCCTGTTACATGGTCTGTTGCAGATCTGAGGTCAGGCAGCTTCTGTCAGGCAGTTTTCTCTTAAATGTGGTGGAGAGGACACGCCACCTTCTTTTAACTTCAGTCGTTGTGTGAGCCATTAAAAAAATAAAAAAAAGCAGGTCAGGTTTATCTTCGTATGAAACCCCTTTCTACCATTAAAGAGACTGGATGTTGGTGGAAAAATGTGGGTTCTCCTTTCAGAAGAAGAAAACTGAATCCCCTGTTAAGGCCTGGGAAGTAGGGGTGCAGAGGGTTCTGCAGCAACCCCTGATGGATGTTGAAGGGCATGCAGGTCTACAAAAATTGTTGAATTATTGAAAATATATTTTTGAAAACACACGTTTAAAACTTGGTATTATTTTGATAGAATTTTTGGTTTTGAAATTTTTTTATTAAAAAAAAAACCCAGCACTGTTTGTGCTTTGTCT
>JBBPBX010017057.1:11587-22503 GCA_038048925.1 Garcialebias charrua | reverse complement strand
GATGTGATTCAGACTATGTTGTTCAGGCCTGGAGGTAGAAACGGTCAAGTTTTTTAAAAAAATAATTAAATTTAGAAAGAACGAGCAGGTCACGCTGATCATCTCTTGGTATAAAACACTACTGTACAGGTAGTCCCCGACTTACGAGCGCTCTTACTTACGAGGTCCCGGACTTACGAATATGCATCTCATTGTGTGTAGTCGCTGGTGGGGCTCGTCCAGTTCTCCCCCTTGGTCGGATCTGGGGAGCGGGTTAGTGGCTCGTCCTGTTCGGGTGACCCTGGGGACTCTGGACTGGGGGTCCTTCTTGGGGTCTTAGGCCTTGATTGCCCCTTCGTCTGCCTCGGGCCTTGGGGGGGCGGATCTCTGATGCTTCACGGTCGCTACTGAATGTTCTATTGGAGGAACCTTATTCACTTATGCATGCTCACAAAGCCACACACAAATGGATGCAGGGATGTATATGTAGATATCATATGCAGATATGTAGATGGATATGTGATATGAATGTATATGTATATATATTTGTAGGTATGGGTATGTTTATTTATGGAAATCTACTGCAAGGTCATGAATATTATTAGTCTTTATGCATGTGTATTTTGTTGCTGTGTTTTGTCATGTGCTTTGCAGGATTGCGGACGGAGGTTGGGTGTGTTTGCCTTGTGCTCTTTTTGTGGATAATTGTTGTTTTGTTGTCTTACTTTCTATCTTTCCTTTCTCTCTTTAATAAAAAATTCATATCGGTGTGAGAGGATGGCTGTAAGGTGAGAAGGGAGGCCATCTATAATGGAAAAAAAAGACATCTTATAAAACCGCTCTACTCTTGGCACTTTGCTCGGCGAAACGCGTGGGTGACCTCCATGCATTGTCTGTACATCCAATGTGTACCAGATTTGCCCCTGACGGGTCAAAGGTCACCCTAAGGCCTAATCCCGCATACATCCCCAAGGTCTTGACTTTGAACCATAGGAGTCTAGACTTTGATCTCTCCTCCTTCCCACCTGCTCTTGTCCTCACTCAGGAACAGGAAAGGCTGAAGGCTCTCTGCCCCGTGAGAGCTTTACGCACTTTATGCACTTTTAGCACAGACTGATTTTGTTCTGCACTGTTTTTATTGTTTTTATTGATCTTAATGTTTTAACAACTGTTTTATTTTTATGTGTTTAAATGTTCTTGATTTTATGTACAGCACTTTGTTGCAGCTGTGGTTGTTTTAAAGGGCTCTATAAATAAAGTATTATTATTATTATTATTACATGCAGAGAACAGCCGAATAGAGAAAAACAAATCAACTGTTCGTGTGCTTTGCAGCACCTGCTACCAGAAAGGCCCTATCAAAACAACGCCTTTCACATTGGGTAACTGAGGCCATTAAAAGGGCATACAGTAGCAAAGGTCAACAGGTGCCTTCTGGGGTGCACGCTCACTCCGCTCGGGGCTTGGCCACTTCCTGGTCATTGTTCAAGGATGTACCAGTTGCAGACATCTGCGCTGCTGCGAACTGGAGCTCATTAAACACTTTTGCAAAGCATTACAGTTTGGATGTTACTGCGTGTGACGTCACTCAGGCTGTGCTCTCCACAATGGAGAACTAAACATGTTAACGCCTGTCTGATTGGGGCTAAAGGTCACATAAGCATAGATTTCCAGGGCGTGTAGGGTGATCCCATATCAAATATGTTGCACCGCAGTGGACTGACTGATAAGGGAACTGGAGGTTATGCACCATAACCAATGTTCCCTGAAGGAAGGGAACAAGGTGCAACACATGTTTTCCCCTCCAATGCCCAAGCTTGGTGAAGTGCATGTTGAGACCGTTTGTGAGGCTTCACCATCTTTTATACCAGGGGGGCGGGGCCCCCTGGTGACGCAGACACTCACTTGCCTTAAAAGGCGTGTAGTAATGCTTCAGGTGAACCGAGCGGGGGCACAATTCACATATCAAATATGTTGCACCTTGTTCCCGTCCTTCAGGGAACATATTGGTTATGGTACATAACCTCCAGTTTTTGTATCCAACAAATTTTTTTTCAGAGTTTTGGCTGTATATCATTAAGAAATATTAACAATACCATACCATACCATACCATACCATACCATACCATTTTATTTGTAAAGCACTTTCAACAGGAACAAGTCCACACCAAAGTGCTGGACAAACATACAAACAACAGGCAACACTCAATGAAGTACAACATGAAAGACATAAAAACATTGCAGATCATAAATAAAACAATCAAGTTCATATCAGCTGGTGTTGAAAGCAACAGAATAGTAGTGAGTTTTTAACCGGGATTTGAAAACTGCGAGGGAGGGGGCCTGTCTGACAGGTAGAGGTAACTCATTCCAGAGCCTTGGGCCTGCTACAGAGAAGGCCCTGTCACCTCTGCGCTTCAAGCGAGTTACTGGAACTCTTAAAAGTACCTGGTCCTCTGACCTCAAAGCACGTGGTGGGACATATGGGTGAATCGACTCCGAGAAATAGGCAGGGGCGAGGCTGTTCAGTGATTTGTAGTTGTAATGTAAACAATGGGTTTATAATGAAACATTTGAGTACATTTTTTTGCAACTGGCAGGTTTAGTTACAATGTGTTTAGAGTTAAATACAAGTAACAGTGAGTGTTCCATATCTTACACTTATTAAGAATAAATTGTAGGAGATGATTTAGAACAACACTTGAAAAGTAGCAGTGTCATATTTAAATAACACTGTGAGTGTTTACCCTGATGCATGCTCAATAATCCAGATGGAAAAATCTAAAAAAGCTAAGTCTGGTCCTCTGGACATTCAAAAAACAAAACAAAACAAAGCAAAAAAAATTGTAGAAACGTTTCGTCTTTCGTCCGAAAGACTTGCTCAGTCTGAGCTGCTGTATTCAGCTCAGTCTTATAAATAGCACCCTCTCACAGTAGATCAACCAACGATCCACTGTGCCACGATCCACAGCCTAACGATCCATCGTTGGGCTGATGGTCTTCCTTGATCATGTGAGCAGCTGGTTTCAGGCTGTCGTCAGCCAACTGGTCGATCCACTGTGAGAGGGTGCTATTTATAAGACTGAGCTGAATACAGCAGCTCAGACTGAGGAAGTCTTACGGATGAAAGACGAAACGTTTCTACTTTTTTTTGCTTTGTTTTGTTTTGTTTTTTGAATGTCCATTGTGCGTGTTATTTATCTCATAGAGTCAAAGTATATTCACAAATGTGTAACTAAGAGGAGGTTGGGTGTAACTAATAAAAGTTTGTGTGTAACTACGGTGTGTGTAACTGAGTCTGTAACTAAGGTGTGTGTAACTAACAGTGTAACAAAGTGTGTATCTAACAGCAGACTGTGTGCGCTCATGAGCAGGCTCTTGATGCTCACCAGAGTTCTCCTGGCCTTCATCAGGGTGACAGTTACTGTGTTCACTGTGACGTAGAGTTTTCTCAGGTAGGACACACCTGATACTCCCCTCTCCTCATTCTTGGCCTCCACAGAAAACCATGGACCTGCACATGGAGGGCATATCAATCAGATTATACATTTATGCAAACTTGTAAAACAAATTTACAGGCACAACATGGCAGCGAATCAGTGAACTGTATTATTATACTTTAGGTATCTCCAAGCTGGATTCTGCCTCTGATATTGGTATTGTCGCATGATTGACTCGACAGAGCTATATTATGGCCTCTAAGCTAAAGAAATCGAAGGCAGCGATGTGGCCTGTCGTCACAACAGCAACCTCGGGCCGCCTTGACGAATCGGCAGGTGGTTCTACAGGTGTGTCGCCCCCACCCTCACTGGGTTCTGGAGGGACAGTTGAGTCAGATCTGAAGTCAGACGTTCTGGCTTCCATTAAGTCTGAACTCACAGTGATAATTAGGATGGAGATGAAGACGGCTCTGACAGATGATTTTAATTTTATTAGGAGCAAATTGCAGACAGTCCAAGCGGAACTTGTTAATGCCACCGCAGGCCTCAGGGCAACATTTGACCAAGTCAAGCTAAGTGTTACAGAACCTGAAAATAGGCTGGCTTTATGTTCATATGAGGTAGAGGCCATGCGTGGGACTGTTGTGGAATTTTAAAATGAGGTGGATGGGTTGAGAAAACCGCTTGAATCTGTGGACGGAAATATGAAATGTAACAATATGAGAATTATTGGAGTTCCTGAATTGCTGGGCTTGTGAACACCTACAGTGATAGCCAAAATGCTAACGAAGGCGCTGCAGCTGGGCAAGTTGCCACTGATCAATCACGTATATTGGACGCCAGGCAGGCGAGGCTCGGAGGGTGGATCAAGAGTTATCGTGGCCAGGTTGCATTATCATCAAGATTGTGTGTAGATATTACAATGAGCATGCAGCGGTGGCTGATCACTTCAGAGAATCATCCATATTTATCACAGCTGATTACACCCCGACCGTGGCGAAGGCACAAGCAGCGTTCACAGAGGTAAGGCGACTCCTGCTGAACCAACCAGATGTCGGCTATGGACTTCTTTTTCCTGCACGGCTTCGCATCATCCACAACTTCTCCTCCTCCACCATAACCCTCAGCACTGGCTCTCCTCAAGTATGTGTGTTGAGCCCTCTTCTGTTCACTCTGCTCACATATGATTGTGCAGCCACACATCCAGGCTGTCATATTGTTAAGTTTGCAGATGATACAGCTGTGGTGGGATGCATCACAAACAATGATGAGTCCAGCTACAGACAGGAGGTGGAACACCTGGAGAGCTGGTGCAAAGAGAATAATCTTCACATGAATGTGAAGAAGACAAAGGAGATGATTGTGGACTTCAGAAGGAACAAACACACCCACACCCCACTGAACATAAGTGGATCTGCAGTGGAAGTGGTCTCCAGCTACAAGTACTTGGGTGTACACTTGAATGATAACCTCAGCTGGAGCAACAACACCACCAGCCTGATCAAGAAAGGTCATCAGAGACTCTACTTCCTCAGACGGCTGAGACGAGCTGGTCTGAGCAGCCCAGTCCTCACCTCCTTCTACAGGTGTGCAGTGGAGAGCATCCTGTGCTCCAGCATCAACGTGTGGCATGGAGGCTGCACAGTTGAAGAGAGGAAAGCTCTACAGAGAGTGGTGAAGGCTGCACAGAAGATGTTGGAGTCAGTCTCCCCACCATCACAGACATTTACACCTCCAGATGCAGGAAAAGAGCCACCTGCATCATGAAAGACCTCACTCACCCAGCACACTCACTCTTTGCCCCACTCCCCTCAGGACGGAGGTTGAGGAGCATCAAATGTAGAACCACTAGACTGAGGAACAGCTTCTACCCTGAGGCTGTTAGACTCATGAATAAATAAATAATAAAAATAAACACTGCAAAATATCACATCATGCTGATGCTGATCTGTTTTCTTGTTGCTGTGTTCATCTGTGACCATCTGCTCATACAGACTCATGTTCGTGCTGCTGTTTATAATGATGTTTTTCCACTACATTAGGGCTTAGTGTATTACTAGTTGATGTTTTTCTTAGTTAATTCTAGATGTTATTACTGTTTTTCTCTTGCATTTGTTGTTGGATGTAACTGGGACCCCGTGTACATAATCTCGTTTTCATCACATGTACCACATGCG
Source organism: Garcialebias charrua (assembly GCA_038048925.1). NCBI lineage: Eukaryota > Metazoa > Chordata > Actinopteri > Cyprinodontiformes > Rivulidae > Garcialebias > Garcialebias charrua. The sequence continues at coordinate 16,907 of JBBPBX010017057.1, read as the reverse complement.
GTGCAAATGACAATAAAGACTCTCTGACTATCATGCATGGAGGGAGGAACAAGGTGTTTGTCGACACCAATAAAGTGATGGAACATGTCAAGAGTGATGTTATTCCAGTAACGGATGACGAGGATCAAAATAAATGGTAGGACTGGTCTCCCTCGACCTGCATTTTTTCTTATGCTTGTGTTTGGCAATATTTAGCTGTTAGGTCCTTTAATGGCTGTATGTACAACATTTTATTTGCCTTGTAGGGCGATTCTACAGTGTTAACGCTCTGAACTGATCACAGTAAGTGCTGGTATATACAGTATGCACCCTAGGGGAACTTTAAAAAAAAATCTTCTTTAAGCTACACATTAGGTGCCCAGATGGTCGGATTGTGTTCTCTTTGGTAAGCACTTGTGCATGGATTTTCCGTTGATAGTGTTTTTGTTCTCTCAGTGTTCTCTCAGATTTGAAAGTCAAATCTTAGATGCAGAATAGTGGCCTCATACTGAAATACTGTTTTGAATGCACAGACTGGCAGGTCTTAAGGAAAGCTGCTGAAAATGAGGAGGAGCTAGACCGAGAGCAATACACATCCACAGTCCCGAGGTACATTAGTAAATGTGCTGATGATGTCACCACCAGCAGATATGTTAACAGTAACCCAAACAGGAAGCCTTGGCTGAATGCAGAGATTTGCACCCTGCTGGAAGCCAAGAACACTGCCGTCAGGTCTGGAAACTCAAAGGAGTTGAGAAGGACAAGGAAAGAGCTGGTTGCTACCCACAGAGCATGTGGAGAGGTATTAAGTGTATAACAGTGTATAATGTATTTTAATCCCCAGATTAAAATTTTTACTAAAATCCCCTGCGTAATATTGCTCAACAGAGCCGGAGACGAGACAGAGCTTTAACTCCCACCTCCGGGAGAGTTTCAAACACATTCCGGGGGAGGTAGGGGACATTGAGTCCGAGTGGACCATGTTCCGCACCTCTATTGTCGAGGCGGCTTATCGGAGCTATGGCCGCAAGGTTGTCGGTACCTGTTGCAGTGGTAACCCTCGAACCTGGTGGTGGACAATGGCAGTGAGGGATGCTGTCAGGCTGAAGAAGGAGTCCTATCGGGCCATTTTGGCATGTGGGACCCCGGAAGCAGCTGATGGGTACCGGCAGTCCAAGCGGCATGCAGCTCAGGTGGTCGCTTAGGCAAAAACTTGGGCGTGGGAGGAGTTCGGAGAGGCCATGGAGAATGACTTCCGCATGGCTTCGAGGCGATTCTGGTCCACCATCCGGCATCTCGGGGAAGGGGGGGAGCGGTATGCCACCAACACTATTTATAGTGGAGTTGGTATCCACTGACCTCAACTCGGGATGCCGTGGGTCGGTGGGCAGAATACTTCGAATACCTCTTCAATCATACCGGCATGTCTTCCATTGAGGAAGCGGAGCCTGGGGACTTTGGATTGGGCTCTCCAATCTCTGGTGCTGAGGTCACCAAGGTGGTTAAAAAGCTCCTTGGTGGCAGGGCCCCAGGGGTGGATGAGATTCACCCGGAGTTCCTTAAGGCTCTGGATGTTGTGGGGTTATAATAATAATAATAATAATAATGTCTATTCCTGTCATCTGCGTATGTTCCCATACACATGTTGGCTTACACAACTCTACAATATTGTGTGGACATCGGGGGCAGTTCCCCTGGATTGGCAGACTAGGGTGGTGGTTCCCATATTCAAATAGGGGGACCGTAGAGTGTGTTCCAACTACAGGGGGACCACACTCTTAAGGCTCCTGGGTAAGGTCTATTCAGGGGTTCCGTCGGATAGTCGAACCTCGGATTCAGGAGGAGAAGTGCGGTTTTCGTCCTGGTCGTGGAACACTGGACCAGCTCTACACTCTCAGCAGGGTCCTGGTTGATGCGTGGGAGTTTGCCTAACCAGTCTACATGTGATTTGTGGACTTGGAGAAGGCGTTTGACCGCGTCCTTTGGGGAAACATGTGGGGGGTACTCCAGGAGTATGGGTTACCAGGCCCTTTGATACAGGCTTTTAGGTCCCTGTAAGACCAGTGTCAGAGCTTGGTCCGCATCGCTGGGAGTGTCAGGCTCATTCCCAGTGAGAGTTGGACTCTGCCAAGGTTGCACTTTGTCACAGATTCTGTTCATAACTTTTATTGAAAGAATTTCTAGGTGCAGCCAAGGTGTTGAGAGGATCCGTTATGGTGGCCTTAGGATCGCTTCTCTGTTTTTTGAAGATGATGTGGTCCTATTGGCTTCATCAGGTCGTGATCTACAGCTTTCGCTAGAGTGGTTCGCAGCTGAGTGTGATTTGGCCGGGATGAGGATCAGTTCCTCCAAATCCAAGGCCATGGTCTTGAGCCGGAAAAGGGTACAGTGCCCTCTCTGGGTCGGGGAGTAGGTTCTGCTCCAAGTGGAGGAGTTTAAGTATCTTGGGGCGGCCGTGGCGTAGTGGTAATGGCAGTCGTCCCCCGATCGGAAGGTTGGCGTTTCGAATCCCGGTTCCCCACACCATGTGTCGTTGTGTCCTTGGGCAAGACACTTAACCCCGAGTTGCTCCCGGTAGGACTGGAAAGCACCTTGCATGGTAGTCTGCCGCTACCGGTGTATGAATGTGTGTAGCATTCAATGTGTGTAGCGCTTTGAGATTTTCACTAATGAAAAGCGCGTTATAAATTGAATTCATTATTATTATTTATTATTATCTTGGGATCTTGTTCACGAATGAGGGGAAAAAACAATAATGAGATTGATAGGCAGATAGGTGCAGCATCAGCAGTGAAGCGGGCACTGTACCAGTCTGTCGTGGTGAAGAGAGCACTGAGTCAAAAGGCAAAGCTCTCAATTTACTAGTCGATCTACGTTCCAACCCTCATCTATGGTCATGAGCTTTGGGTTGTGACCGAAAGAACAAGATCACGGATACAGGTGGCCGAAATGAGTTTTCTTCGCACTGTGTCTGGGCTCTCCCTTAGAGATAGGGTGAGAAGCTTGGTCATCCGGGAGGGACTCAAAGTAGAGCCGCTGCTTCTCCACATCGAGAGGAGCCAGTTGAGGTGGCTCGGGCATCTGGTTAGGATGCCTCCTGGACGCCTCCCTGGTGAGTTGTTCCGGGCACGTCCCACTGGGAGGGGACCCAGAGGAAGACCCAGGACACGCTAGAGGGACTATGTTTCTCAGTTCTCAGCTGGCCTGGGAATGCCTTGGGATTGCCTTACACTTTTCCAAGGAACACTTTACCAAATTTCTTACATCTGTAATAAAAAAAATTCTTGAAGTTAACCGAACACCAGGAATGCCACTTTGTACTGTCTGGGAGGCATTAAAGGCCTATATTGCTACTGTATTTTCTAAGTGCATGACTAAGGGAGGAAAGCTGTATGAGGCGGCAGGTAAAAAGGAGCGGGGAGGGTGGGGGGAAGTTGATGTTTTCGCATCCACCTCAAAAATATGTAGTTGCGCCCCTGTATGTCCACATATGTGTCTTCATGCTGGTACCTGTGTTGTTCCGGCATGTTCTGGCCAGAGTGTAGGTGCAGGTTCCCATAAAGCTGTAGAACTTCTTGTCGAATGTGTTGTAGTGAGGATCTCCAGAGACCACGCAGTCCTGAAAACCTAAGAGAACAATGACTGGTTTAAATCCAAAACAAAATGATGCTTCTACATTTACTACACCTTGCTCAGACATTAATGTGACACCTACTGAGAGCCGTTAGCTTGTAGTTTTAGGAGATATACAGTAAGTTGAAAAACAGAAGCAGTAACACAGTAACTCCTAACTGATTGTCACTAATACAAACAACTAAATATGAGCAACCTGTGACCCCTGAGCCAAATCAAAAACAGCTTGAACTGTGAGTGATGGCTCAGTGAAGACAAATGATGAGTTTTGAGGAGGGGTTGACCAGGGGAATGCGCTCACAGAAATTGACAAGTTGTTTAATGACATAAAATATATTTTGTTTGCAAAGAATAGAGTCATAACACTACTGCATTTACAAAATAAATAAATAAATAAAATCAAAACTGTGCTTACATTACAATTCCTATCTTTAACAAGCCTAACTTGCTGCACATCCTTTCCAGCCCGATCCCTCTGTCTCGCCAAATGACACAAGTCCCTCTCACCCTTGTTAGTGTCCAGTCTCCCATACAACTCATTGTACGCCCTCTGCTTTGCCTTAGCTACTTCCTTCTTTGCTCTACGTCCCATCTCCTTATATTCCTGTCTCCTCTCTTCAGTCCTCTCACTGTCATATTTCTTCTTGGCTAATCTCTTTCTTTGAATGGCGTCCTGCACTTCACTATTCCACCACCAGGTTTCCTTATCATCCATTCTCTGTCCAGATGACACACCAAGTACCTTCCTACCTGTCTCTCTAATTACTGTTGCTGTAGTAGCCCAGTCACTTGGAAGCTCTTTCTTACCACCCAGAGCCTTTAACAGCTCGTCTCTGAATTTCTCACAACATTCTTCCTTCTTTAGCTTCCACCATTTGGTCTTCTTCTCTGATTTTACTCTTTTTCTCTTCTTCGCAACAACAGTCATTCTACACACAACCATCCGATGCTGTCTGGCCACGCTCTCCCCTGCCACAACCTTACAGTCTCCAATCTCTCTCAGGTTTCCTCTTCTACACAGAATGTAGTCGACCTGTGTACTCCTTCCTCCACTCTTATAGGTCACTCTATGTTCCTCCCTCTTTTGGAAATAGGTATTGACTATAGCCATTTCCATTCTCTTGGCAAAATCCACCACCATCTGTCCTTCCTGGTTTCTTTCCTTGACACCAAACCTACCCATCACTTCCTCATCCTCTGTTTCCTTCACCAACATGTCCATTCAGGTCTGCTCCAATCACCACTCTTTCCTCCCTGGGAATACTCTCTATCACTTCATCCAGATCTTTCCAAAATTTATCTTTCTCCTCCCCATCACATCCAACCTGTGGAGCATAACCACTTACTATGTTTAGCATCAGACCTTCTACTTCTACCTTCAGACACATCACCCTATCTGACACTCTCTTCACCTCTACTACATTCTTTGCCAACTCCTCCTTCAGGACCACCCCTACTCCATTTCTCTTTCTATCCACACCATGGTAAAACAGTTTGAACCCTGCTCCAATACTGCGAGCCTTGCTGCCCTTCCACTTGGTCTCTTGGACACATAAAACATCTACCTTTCTTCTCTGCATCATGTCAGCCAGCTCTCTACCTTTGCCTGTCATTGTCCCCACATTTAGAGTTGCAACCCTCAGTCCTACATTCTTCACTTTCCTCTCTCCCTCTGTCTCCTGACACGTTTCCCTCCTCGGGTCTTCGA
>JBBPBX010017057.1:0-11459 GCA_038048925.1 Garcialebias charrua | reverse complement strand
TACACACCACTCTTTTTTCCAGCTCTTCAATCTTTTCATCCTTTTCTTTGATAATTGCTTTCAGTTGTTGAAATTCTCCAATCAAACGCATCAAGCTTGTTTGTTGCTTCACCAGCTTGCTCAGTTCTTCTGACTTGGCATTCATTGATAGTTTTAGTTCTTCCATGTCTTTTGTCAAGTTTGGAGCCATTTTTGCTGCTTGTCAGCTGCTGAGAATCCTGGTAGTTCACTAGGCCTTTGCTCGTTGTTTAAGCACATGTAAATGATGTCCACATTTTAAATCTACTTAATTTATTTTTAATGAATGGTTACGTAACTTGATTCAGAAATTCTGGCCAATTATAGACCTATATCTAACTTAACATTCGTCTAAAATAATTCTAGAGAAAATCGTTGCAGGTCAGTTGCGTGAACATCTACAAAGAAATAATGTGTTTGAAGAGTTTCAGTCAGGGTTTAGAGCTCATCATAGCACAGAAACAGCACTAGTAATAGTCACTAATTATATTCTCATGGCCTCAGACAATGGACTTGTGTCTATACTGGTCCTGTTAGACCTCAGTGCTGCATTTGATACAGGTGATCACAATATTTTACTACAGAGGCTTGAATATGATATTGGGATTACAGAAACAGCTCTAAAAACAGCTCTTAAATCATATCTTCCTGATAGATTCCAGTTTGTAAATGTAAATAATCAATCTTCTTCATACACCAAAGTTAGTCATGGAGTTCCTCAGGGCTCATTGCTTGGGCCAATACTGTTTAGTTTATATATGATTCCATTAGGTAAAGTTATTAACCAGCATGGTATAGATTTTCATTGTTATGCTGATGACACACAATTTTATTTGTCCATTAAACGCAATGAATCCAATCTGTTACTTAGACTACAAGCATGTCTTAAAGACATAAAAACCTGGATGACTCTTAGTTTTCACAATTTGAACACAGACAAGACTGACGTTTTGGTTTTTGGACCTGAGCATCTTAGGAATGATTTTTTTCAGTCGTTCTCCCACCTTAGATGGCATTAATCTGGCCTCCAGTTCTAATGTTAAAAATCTTGGTGTTATTTTTGATCAGGACATGTCTTTCATCCCCCACATTAAAAACGTTACTAGAACCGCCTTCTTCCACCTGCGTAATATCGCTAAAATTAGAAACATCTTATCTAAAAATGAAGCAGGAAAAACTGGTCCATGCATTTGTCACGTCTAGACTTGACTATTGCAATGGTTTATTATCTGGGTGTCTAAATAGTTCTTTAAAAAGTCTTCAGTTGATCCAAAGTGCTGCTGCCAGAGTCTTAACTGGAGTTAGTAGGAGAGATCATATCTCTCCAGTTCTAGTTTCTCTCCATTGGCTCCCTGTCAAATCCAAAATAGAATTTAAAATCTTACTTCTAACCTGCAAAGCTCTCAATGACCTAGCTCCATCTTATATTACAGATCTTATTGTTCCATATTTTCATAACAGAAACATTCGCTCTCAGACTGCAGGTTTATTGCGGTTCCTAGAATTTACAAAAACAGAATGGGAGGCAGATCTTTCAGTTATCAGGCTCCTCTCTTGTGGAACCAACTTCCAATCTCGGTCTATGAAACTGACACATTGTCCAGTTTTAAAACTGGGCTTAAGACTTTCCTTTTTGATAAATCCTATAGTTAGGGTCGGTTTAGGTTTCCTGAGCTGTCTCTTAGTTCTGCTGCTATAGGCTTAGACTGCTGGAGGACAAACTGACCACACCTTTCACTATGCTACTGTCTTTACTTCCTCTGCTCAACCTGTTTTGTATTTGTAGTATTTTTTCCCCCTTAACATGTGTTTTTGTCTTTCAGGTACACCTGGACCTGTATCTGGACCTACCATTCTGTATTTGTTTGTCTCTCCTTCCTGTCCTCTCAAACCAGCCAGTCAAATCAGATGACCACTTGTCTTAAGCCTGGTTCTGCTGGAGGTTTCTTCATGTTAAAAGGAGTTTTTCCTTTCCACTGTTTCCACTGTGCTTGCTCAGGATGAGAGACTGCATCAAAGCCAAGATTCAACTTGTCTGCTGGATTCCTTAGATAGAGAACTTTACTAATTGGTTTTTCTATGTAAGTGAATGTTCCTGTCCTGAGACAACTTTGTTGTGATTTGACACTACAGTATATAAATAAACTGAATTGAATAGAATAAAATGATGTTTCAACATTTCATGCTCACTACATATGATGGACTGGATACTGAGCTACTAACACCAAACTTTAACTCAGTATTGGTCAAACTGACCGAGTTGCAGTTACAGAAGTTCTGTTGGAGATGTAATGAGTATTTTCTGCTAGTTAAACCCCACCCCATCGTTCAGGAGATATTTTGCTCACAGACAGACATACAACCACAGATGATGGTCCTCTGGCTTCTCTCAGACAACCTGGCTGTCATCAGAGAGTGAGGACGGACAGGAAATCAGGAAACAGGGTGTGAGTTTATGACATACCAACAGGTCTGCAGGCGTACTCTCCATCGTGCAGCTGGCAGCTCTCAGTTACTGGTTTACAGCTGCTGTACTGACAGTGGATCAGACCTCCACTGAGACACTCGCACTTCTTCTCACATCCCTCCAAAAACCAGTCCTCCCCCACCTGGACATCAAGTTCAAATTCAAGTTCAAGTAGGTTTATTGTCATTCTCATCAGAATCAGAATCATCTTTATTGACATTGCACCAAGGTACACTGGGAATATGTATGTCCAAAAGATGGACTAAGTGTATGAAGCTGCAGCTGATTATCAGCGCGGCCATCTTATTCCTTATCAGAATAATTATCGTAGATATGAAAAGGAGGGGGGGGGGGCATGAGGTTAGACAGTGGTATTACAAAAAAGATCTTTCACATCTTGTCTATCAGGACACGATTTGAGACATCAAAAAACTCTACCAGCAAGCACAATTAAAAACAGATTACATATGCATTTGAGTTCGAGGTGGTGAGATTTGTCCATGAGCCTTCTCAGATCAGCCATAGTTCTGATGATGTTGTTCAGCCAGCAGTTCTGATAAGCTTGCACAGAAAGTTCTCTGGGGTGGGGTGTTTGAGTCCCATCTGGACGATCCGCATTCCAAAATGGCCTGATTGTGGGAATCCATTCCACTGATCCATGCAATGAGCCTTCCTCAAGGTCGGACCCACCACGCTGACGAGTCCCAGAAGCCGCAGGTAGCCTGTGATTCTCATAAATCGCCTCCACCTTAAGGTTAAGCTCGTAAATCAGCTGATTTTGCGAGGTCACGGCACGGATCAAACCTTCACACTGACTCTGAAGCTTTGTCATGGCCGAAACTGCCCCCGAAGTCTTCTTCAATTTCCGATAGAGAAGAGCTCCTCTAATGCCCAAAAGTAGAGCTCCCGCTTTCATAAATCCAATTACCGGTATGTAAACATCTTCAACATCCTCCAAAGACATGACTGAGAGACACATCACCTTCCACTCTCCCCATGAGTCCATGACGTATCCCCCAGGATGAGTCTGAGCAGGATATGACAGTTCCCTCGGACCTTGTCATTTTGTTGAAAACATTTTGTCAATAGAGTTGATCGTCTATGATACCATATCCATAATCTCAATTTACGTTTGGGAGATGAGTTGCCGAGGGGCTTCAGACACACACAGAGAGAGCAGAGCAGGGAACAGGAAAAGAATTGGTGTGGGAGAATGGAATGAAGCTGCCACCTGTTGCAGAGCGAGGAAGGAAAAACATGTGGAATGAAATTATGGACAGAGGGTCCCAGTTACACCCAACAATAGCAAAAATATAAAGTGTAAAAATAATATTATATAAGGATCTAAGATATAAACTAAGATAGACAAAGTACGCTAAACACTAATAATACAAAGCAATACGGCATAACAATAGCAGCCCGAACATCAGTCTCTGGTGAGCAGATGGGTATGAATGAATACAGCAGCATGAGAAAATCAGCAGTATGAGAGCAGCAGCAAGGATAATCAGCAGTATAGATTAGTCCCATATCATCAAGTAAAGTGGCTTTACATTGACTTTATTTCTTCTTCACAGTGATCATCCTGATAAGAGATTCATGAGTCAACAGATTTAGGGTAGAAGCTGTTCCTCAGTCTAGTGGTTCTAAACTTAATGCTCTGCAATCTTCTGAGGGGAGCGGAGCAAAAAGTGTGTGTGCTGGGTGAGTGGGGTCCTTCATGATGCAGGTGTCTCTCTTCCTGCATCTGGAGGTGTAAATGTCTGTGATGGTGGGGAGACTGACTCCAACATCTTCTGTGCAGCCTTCACCACTCTCTGTAGAGCTTTCCTCTCTTCAACTGTGCAGCCTCCATGCCACACGTTGATGCTGGAGCACAGGATGCTCTCCACTGCACACCTGTAGAAGGAGGTGAGGACTGGGCTGCTCAGACCAGCTCGTCTCAGCCGTCTGAGGAAGTAGAGTCTCTGATGACCTTTCTTGATCAGGCTGGTGGTGTTGTTGCTCCAGCTGAGGTTATCATTCAGTGTGCACACCCAACTACTTGTAGCAGGAGAGTGTGATTGGGTGTGATCACACACATTAGATGTTGTAGTTCCGTTTAATTGAGAGACACGAGGTTTATTGTACAGATCAGTGACTGTCCCTGACAACGTAAAGACACAACAGGACAGAACGGAAAGAGCAGGCAGTTTGATTTCCACTCACAGGATGGTAGGTCCCACTGGTGTCCACACAGCCACAGTCTTTCAGGGCCACACATTTGTCATTGCTGAGGATGAAGCCCGGATCACACTCACACCCCTCCACACAGACGTCCTCGCATCCTTGGGGTCCGACGACACCCAGACACGTCTCAGGGCACGAGCTCATACACAGGGAGTAAGAGCTGTTTGGAGGGCAGTCCAGGGCTGCATGGAGGGACAAACAAAGGTCAAAGGTGAGCCAGGGCANATGCTCTCCACTGCACACCTGTAGAACGAGGTGAGACTGAGCTGCTCAGACCAGCTCGTCTCAGCCGTCTGAGGAAGTAGAGTCTCTGATGACCTTTCTTGATCAGGCTGGTGGTGTTGTTGCTCCAGCTGAGGTTATCATTCATGTGTACACCCAAGTACTTGTAGCAGGAGAGTGTGATTGGGTGTGATCACACACATTAGATGTTGTAGTTCCGTTTAATTGAGAGACACGAGGTTTATTGTACAGATCAGTGACTGTCCCTGACAACGTAAAGACACAACAGGACAGAACAGAAAGAGCAGGCAGTTTGATTTCCACTCACAGGATGGTAGGTCCCACTGGTGTCCACACAGCCACAGTCTTTCAGGGCCACACATTTGTCATTGCTGAGGATGAAGCCCGGATCACACTCACACCCCTCCACACAGACGTCCTCGCATCCTTGGGGTCCGACGACACCCAGACACGTCTCAGGGCACGAGCTCATACACAGGGAGTAAGAGCTGTTTGGAGGGCAGTCCAGGGCTGCATGGAGGGACAAACAAAGGTCAAAGGTGAGCCAGGGCAGGGAGATGAAGAGAGGCAGCGTGAAAACAAAGAAAGCTCAAAGTTCAGCTAGGACAAGGCAGTGAAGAGAGTTGGGGTCAAAATAAAAACAACGACCTTGATGATGTTTGGTAAAAAATCTCAAACTAAATAGCTGAACAACTGGGGCTGTCTTGGTTAACATGCCTTTGCAACATCGTGTGGACATCAGGGGCAGTACCACTGGATTGACAGACTGGGGTGGTGGTTCCCCTCTTCAGAAAGGGAGACCGGAGGGTGTGCTGAGTGCTAACAGGCACAGAATTGTAGCTAAATGACAACAATAACAAAATGGTAGCTCATAGCTAACAGTAGCAAAATGGTAGCTCATAGCTAACAGTAGCAAAATGGTAGCTCATAGCTAACAGTAGCAAAATGGTAGCTCATAGCTAACAGTAGCAAAATGGTAGCCTAAAGCCAACAGGAGCAGACATGTAGATAAAAGCTAAAGGAGCTGAATGATAGCTGAAAGTTAAAACGTGTAAAATATTAGCTAAAAGTTAAAAGCAGCTAAAGGGCATCTAGTTTTGTATTCAGCAGCTAGCTTTAGTACTTTTGCTGATGTAATTCCTATTATGTGTTTAACTATTCTGTGTGTAAAGCCACAGAGTGTTGAAGCCCAGAAGACAACAGTGCTCTTGAAGTACTTACGGCAGAAGTCTGGAGTCCTCCACTGATGGATCTTGGCTCCGGCATGCTGGCAGACGTCTGTGTAGGCCTGCAGCTGGTCACAGAGCACATGCTGCTGCCCGTTGAACTGGCACATGTCGTAAACACAGCTTTGGAAGAACGGAGTGGGATCGACCACACTGATGCACTCCCTGCAGCAGCAAAAAATGTAAGCACCTTTCTTAGTTTACAGAGGAGAATAAAGATCTGCTTTACACACCACCCAGAAGATTAGTGCCAAAAGAAAATAATCTGTAAACTAAAGATGCATGTATCTATAAATGCTGTTTAATTCCTTGTAAGACACCTGACAAAAGCCTGGCTCTAACCTGAATGGAAATCACTTTTTAATTAGAGATTTGATCATTTCCTGATGGATCATGTCCTGATAGATCCTCTTGAATTGGTACAAAGTCTGACAGGCAAAGGCCAGAACACATCGATCAACATGCCACTATGCTCCTCTAGAATCAAAAGGTGTTTGGGTTTTTACATCAAATTCTTTAATTCATTGAACCACTTGCTTTAAACCAGACACTAAGCCAGTGTATCTCTTGTGCCAGCCCGGGTAAATGAAGAGGGTTGTGTCAGGAATGGCATCCAATGTAAAACACTTTTGCCAAAATCATAATGAGAGTTCATCAAAGTGAAACCATACTGGATCGGTCGAGGCCCGGGTTAACAACAACCGCCACTGGTGCTGTTGACAAACAGGGTGCCAGCGGAAATTGTGCTACTGTTAGTCGAAGACCACAAGGAGGGAAACGTGTCAGGAGACAGAGAATGGTAAATGGTAAATGGACTGCACTTATATAGTGCCTTTCTGTCTTATCCAGATACTCAAAGCATTTTACATTACAATCGTCTCATTTACCCATTCATTCAGCATCTACTAGATCTCTACAAAGCTAATTGAACAAATCATTCTAAAGAAACTAAGCAATGCTTTGAGATCACATTCATACACTGGGACACACATCAGAGGCAATGAGGGGTTCATTGTCTTGCCCAGGGACACTTCGACGTGTGACTGCTGGTAGATTCAAACCTCCAACTCTTGCATTGGAGGACGACTGTTCTAACCACTCAGCCAGAGCCGCCCAGAAGAGGAAAGCGAGAGAAGAGGAAGTGGATAATGTAGTACTGAGGGTTGCAACTCTAAAATGTGGGGACAATGACAGGCAAAGGTAGAGAGCTGGCTGACATGATGCAGAGAAGGAAGGTAGATGTTTATGTGTCCAAAAGACCAAGTCTCATTTACCTACTCATCCTGCACTCTACTAGATTTCTACAAAGCTAATTGAACAAATCATTCTAAATAGACTATCAGTGCTTTATCACATTCATACACTGATGGGACACACATTGGAGGTAACGAGGGGTTCAGTGTCTTGCCCAGGGACACTTTGGCATGTGACTGCTGCTGGAATTGAACCCCCAACTATTGCATTGGAAGACGACTACTCTAACCACTCAGCCACAGCCGCCTACAGTATCCTGCAATAGTGAAGTGCAGGATGCCATTCAAAGAAAGGGGTTATCCAAGATGAAATATGACAGTAAGAGGACTGAAGAGAGGAGACAGGAATATAAGAAAATGAGACGTAGAGCAAAGAGGGAAGTAGCTAAGGCAAAGCAGAAGGTGTATGATGAGTTGTATGGGAGACTTGACACAAAGAGGGCGAGAAGGACTTGCACTTATTGGCAAGACAGAGGGATCAGGCTCGAAAGGATGTGCAACAAGTTAGGCTTGTTAAAGATGGGAATGCTAAAGTTCTAACAAGTGAGGATATTGTGATTGGAAGATGGAAGGAGTACTTTGAAGAGCTAATGAATGAAGAGAATGAAAGTGAAAGAATAGTAGAGGTCATAGAAACTGTGGACCATGATGTGGGAAAGATGGGTAAGATTGAAGTCTGGAAAGTTCTGAAAAGAATGAAGAAGGTGAAGACAGGACCTGATGACCTGATGATTCTCGCTTGGGTGGCTCTGTGCTGTTGGCCTGGGGGTGTCTGGGCCTGTTAGGTATGTGCCCTCCCTTGATTGGGGTACTGTCATTGTGGGTGTTGCTGTGGGTGGACTGGTCAGTTCCTTTGTGGGGGTGGGAGTGCACTCTTCCTTCTTCTTCTCAATCGCCGTGGTGCTCTTTCTATGGCTGTGTCTCAATTCAGGGGCTGGGTCCTCATGAGGACCCAGCCTAGCTGGGCCGAGTAGGCCACGCACTCACAAGGTCGGGTGGGCTGGACGAAACTGCTGAAATGGGACGGTCTAGCCTTCAGGTTTGCGTGATTACGTACTTCTGCCTTACGTGCGGCAAACGTGTTTTCATCAGTGCCCACGTAGTTCCGCCTAGTTTGCTGCTCGCGGGAAAAACAAAATGGATCCAGAATCGGTGGTTTGTATTTTTTTTTAGCTCTGTCCGTATTGAAGCAGCTTCGACAATTTTTTGGTTGACGCACGAGATACCTGTTTTTAAGGCTGGCAGCTGATCCGAATATGGTAAGTAGAAGCTCTGACGTGCCGTTGTATTGCTATAAATGGTAGCATACAGCTAGCTGTAGCTCGTGCTTATTATTCAACATTAATCACATCTGTTTCGGTTGTAAATGAAATTCAATATATACATTTATTTAAAAGACATTTCCTCCCGTGAGTTATCCAGCTCAGCCATCTCGAAAAACGCGGAAGTTCAGGCATTTCTGTATTTGCTGGCTGATGAAAATATTCAGAGCGAGCTGGATGGAGCTAAGCGCAATGAAAAGATTTTTCAAGAGTTGTCTGTGCAGATGGCGGCGCAGGGCTTCCATCGCACACAAAACAAATTAGAGCAGAGCTTAAAAAACTAAAAAGTGATTATAAAGTGATTAAGGACCACAATGGGAGGAGCGGAGCGGACCGAAGAAGTTGGAAGTGGTTTGACCAAATGGATGGGATTTAGAGCCGACGCCCAGCCAACAGTGGGAGGGAGAGTGGCCTTGACACATCCACTGTTCTTCTGGAATCTATAGTAGATGGTGAGTGCTTTCTAACTTTAAGCATATTTCCAGTGAGTCATGCAACTGTTTCTTAGCGTTTTTGGACTGCAAAAGGTTATAACCAATGTAGATGGCTTAAATACTGGTTAAATATGGTTATAGAAAGCACGGATAATGACCAGTTAACAGTGGTCATGAACAAAGCTGGAGCTGTTTGCCTGGATGGTGTGGGTGGGGATGATGGATGTCAAGACATTTTCCTCTCACCTGAAGGGTCCCGCAGGATCTTTAATTTTGCCACATTTATCTGGCTTCACTACTTCAGTCTCAAGGTTGGGGTCACAGTCTGGGTCAGGCTTAGAGCCAGGCGTGCACCTACACAAAAACAGGGTTCAATGCTTTCCACAACTAGATCAGAGCAAAATGAAATTCCAACAAACAACATGATAGCTGCAGCGTGAGCTTGTTTCTGCGACAGAAATGGAAATTTGAGCAAATGCTCTCTTGGCTATTTCTCCTCAAATCATCCATTTTTGTTACTTTCTTAATAAATCATAACTTTACTGATGTATGAGAAGTTTTCACATGGTATAACTCATAAAAAGCACATCCCTGCACTTGCAGCTTTGTCACATTCTGCCCAGAAATAAGTCTGTTTAACTCACAAGTCATCTTCGTCCTCCTCTGTTTGCCAGCTATTACCAAAGTCATTGACATTTCCAGCCAAGGTGCCATCTGGTTTGGTGAAGTCATTGTTGGGGTTTCCATTGTAGTCCCCACAGAGACCACACATCTGGTCATGGTAGGAGCTGGAGAGCAAAGAGTTGTTGCATGTTGATTGTTTTCAATAAAAAAGTAAAAGTGAGCAGTTTTAAGACAATAGTGGAGGATTCTTGTCTTTGTGTTTCATCATCTGAGTCAGTGGTTAATCTGCATAAAGTGAAAACCTTTCATTATGGACAGGACATTGCCTGGAATCACCAGTCCATAAACAAATCTTAGGGGCTTTTGTGTGGATAAAAAAATACATGAACTAGCCAACATATTTTATTCAGATCTAAAAACAACCCCCAGTGCTAATGAGAGAGCATGACTTTATGCATCTGAACATTCCAACAAAGGCTTTAGTGAATCACTGATTATTATTTATGAACAATAAATCTGAATATCATCTGCAAACAGTGGAACAGAAAATTCAATCCTTAAAATTTTGACCACAAGGGCAACATGTATGTTGAAAACAAAACCGGGCCCAGTACTGAGCCTTAAGAAACTCCACGTGTAAGTGCTGGTGGAGCAGAATAATATAAAACTCAATGGAGTGAAAACATAATATTAATAATAATTATAATAATACATAATTGTATTTAAAAAGCACATTTCTGGACACTCAAGGACACTGTACAGCTAAACCCCCAAAAAGATAATGGTTCATTTGGTAGTTCAAGTCAAGATAAGAAGATGATCTAGTCTACAGTGTCAAAACAGCACTCAAGTCTAAATACTGTAATGAAAACCACTGAGCTCCTTGAATAAATCATTTATTTTTTTAATCCTCAAAAGTGTAGTTTCAGTACAAGACAGTTTCTTAAAACCAAACTGAAACATAAATTATATATAATTTGATTTACATTAGAATTAAGTAAAAAGGGGCAGTTTTCATAAGACTAGTTCTTCTTCTGTAACTTTTCATTTTATTTTATTTACATTTTTTTTGATTGTATTTTATGTATAATTGTCATGTTTTCAACTGAAATGAATACATTTTCAAAAAAAAAACATGTCAGAAGTGACTCTTATCAGAAGAAAGTGTAACTAGAAAATAAATCTTTAATCAGAAAGAATAATTAGGCAATAAGCCCAGAGATTCATAGACTGGAAGGGTCTAATTGTTATTTTAAATAAAAGCTGCACCACAGCATGTTTGTTTGAGATGTTTGAGGAAGTCAGAGTTGGCTATTGCATGTGTTTTATTGTTTCTTTGGGAGACATAAACTACGTTGGATCCATGCAGTATTTATTTGGAGCATAATTCCATAGGAAATAAAAGGTTTCAATTCAAGATTTTCAAAGACACCAACCTCGGAACAGAGATCTGAGCATAATGGTTTCCATCCCAACGCACCCGAAGGCCAAACGTTGTTTGCAGGGTGACGTACTGACCAGAAAGACTGAGAGACATGAGGGCTGAGGGGGAGTAAGGGAGGGACACTCGCACACCATTCACCTGAAATACATAAACGTAGAGTTGTTTAACAGAAATCAGGCCAACAAATCAGCTTTTCTAT
>JBBPBX010017056.1:34472-47311 GCA_038048925.1 Garcialebias charrua | reverse complement strand
ATCAAAATCAGCAAAGGCCGCAAAGAGCCAATTGCTAAATGGGTACATCGAAATCAGATCAAACCTTACAAGGCGTTCAATGACTCCACAAAAGACAAAGATCTCACAAACTCACCGACTTCATGGGATAATAAGGTCGTCCAAACACAAGTTAGTAAATAAACTAATCAGGTTTAAACTACCGTATTTCCCACCCTATAAGTCGCATTGTCCAATTTGAACTTAGAAACGCTAAGCCTAAAACCCACAACAAAAAACTAACCTTAACAACCGTTTAAATCCACGAGATTTAATTTGACCTCGGTCATAAAGTTGAGACCTGTTTTTTTGTGTGTGTTGCACTTTGGAATCTGACGACAAGAGTGTGTCGAAGCAGTGAAACGTTGTTTCCTTGTTGTTTAGTCATTACTGTTGTCATTAGTTGAGATATTGTTTTGGTTCTGAACACTCCCAGCCAAAAAGGTTTTGTATTAACATTGGTTAATGAATGATATGGATTTAACTATGCCAACATGCAGTTCGTTTTGTTAAATCTCAGTCGTTGAAGAGCCAATGTAGTTTAAAGCTACCCAAGGTACCATAAACTACACTGGTCTCATAATTTCTAAATTGAACCGATTCGATCGTTTCTATTCTAGATTGTCTATTTATTTTGATGAGTCTCGCCATAGACTTCAAAATTTATTAGGAATACCAAATCCTACGTCGTTCGTCTAAAAGACAACAGACATTTAGATCAAACTATATTTCATTTTTATTTTAGTTTAACCTAAACTAAGTAATGAATGGAGGAATAGTTTGGAATTAGAGGCCTTCGTTACAGAAGCCCTCCAAAATTTTATAGGTACAAATCCCTATAGCCAAATTTACAGAATTGATCCACCCCTTAATTGGTAAGTGTAGCTGATCTAAACCATGATAGCTTACATACCAGGTGCATATAGGTAAGGCTTAATGTAAAATCCCATTCATAAGCCCACCTTAAAAAACCACATAATTGCATGACACATAGAACCAGAGTGGCACTGACTGGAAACCAACCAGCCAACAACCTTCGATGTGGGGACCTGCAGCTCCAACGCTTGGTCTTCAACCTTCGTCCAAGGGCCGCCTCCTCTGCGTCAATCGAGGGATCCCCTCTACATGCTGATTATGAAAACAATTGTTGCTGATCAATCAACAAAACTAATCGTTGGGAATTTACTGCTGTGGAATTACCGCTGTGGATTATAAGACTTTGCTTTCCAAGGGATCACAGACTTTGTTTTCCAAGAGTTAACAGACTTTGTTTTCCAAGGGATTAAAAGCTTTTCGCAATGGGATTACCTCCGAACAGTATGGAATTTCCAAAACTTTATGGGATTATAATTTTTGATTTTTCTTTTCCACTTGCTGGATTACTTCAAGATCAAAGACAGTTCAAGGTTTCCTTTCGTGTTGGACCCCATCCCCAAGGACTGGCGATGGCTTCCAAAAGGGGGGAGATGTAATGGACCTACCCAGGGTCAAATTAAGGTTTTTGAACTGTCCAGTGATGACCTTTACTGACCTCTCAGTAAAGCAAGACATTTACTACAAAATCATTCATTTAGCTATAATCTGATAAATATAGTCACCAAAAGAGACTATTTCTATCTTTGATTTTATTCTAATGTGATCAAAAGAATAACTTTTGTCATTTTCATGATGTGTGCTTTTAAGCTGTGTCATTCTCCAAGAGTTAAACTGTCTTCACTGCTGTGTTTAAAGGTGAAGCCTTCGGGTCACAGAGACCGGACGGTTTTGTTTAGAAACTCAGAGACAGTCTCATGAGCAGGGCTCCAGCGTTATCTGTCTTTTTTCCTAAACATTTCTCTCTGCTGCTGGCTTTAACCTTGGGTATGATAAGACAAATGAACTCCTCGACTGGTCCTTCCTTAAGTACTGGTTCTAAGCTTTTGCTGTAAGGCTTCAGAGAGTTGCTGGAAACTTCCAAGAGATGTGAACTTTCCCAAGAGCTGGACACGTGTGGTCAAGAGCTAACGACCGGCGTCTTCAGCTAAGGACTGATAACAGGCTGTTATGAGTCTACCTCGAACAAGCGTAAGATCAAGAACTTTGTCTATTCCTTCTTGGAATAAGTTTATCTTGAAGTCAGAGGCCTGAAGCTGACATATTCTCTGATGACCAACGCGGAAGCCAGGAGACGTTGAAACGTAAACTAAAACCAGTTTTGGACGTGCTGGGACTAAAGGACTCTGTGCATCTGAAGGCTGGTGTCTTCCCTCTTACCGGGCTGTCGTCAAAAGGTAAAGGGCTGTTTACAAAACGTACTTGGATTTTAGCAGAAGTCGGAGGAGAAGTGTCACTCTGGTCTCATGCTCAGGATAATTTCCTTCTTAAATCTTTCCTCCTATTTCTTTTCCCTCTCAACCTAAGCTGGAAACTATATTTTTTAAGTTAAAGAGCCCACAGACTAAATATGCTTAACATCTAATATTTATGTCTGTTGTGTTAAATTTAAGTGTGCTGACATATTTGAATTGAAAGAAAGTGAAATCATGTCAATCAAGTGTAATGGTGTTAATTTAGTTGATTTATTTTAAATAAATGGTAGTGTCGCCTGGCATACCAAACTAAGTTAATGTCCATTGTCACTTAATGGCTCTGTTTATTTATCCATCATAAAGATCACAGAAATATTGAATAAACTGAAAAAGAAGAGAATCCGTGAAATTACTATTCAATCTGAATAAGTAAATTAAGGTAAAAAGGAGGTCAGTATTAAACTGACCCCCCTTTAACCCCTTACAATTGTAACCAGCCACTAGGGTGCACAAGCCAGTTTATCTCTTGTGCCAGTCCCAAGCTCGGGTAAATGGTGAGGGTTGTGTCAGGAATGGCATATGATGTAAAAAAAACACTTTTGCCAAAACCATAATGCGAGTTCATCAAAGGGAAACCATACCGGATCGGTTGAGGCCCGGGTGAACAACAACCGCTACCAGTGCTGTTGACAAACAGGTGCCGGCGGAAATTGTACTATTGTTAGTCGAAGACCATGAGGAGGGAAACATGTTAGGAAACAACAATTGACATCAACGAGGACCCTCATCAGTATGCGTACCATGAGAACCGATCAACAGAGGACGCCATCTCCTCTGTGGTCCACACTGCTCTCACCCACCTGGAACAGAAGGACTCCTACATCCGTCTGCTCTTTGTGGACTTCACATCTGCCTTCAACACCATGATCCCCCAAACACTGATGGACAAATTATTCACACTTGGACTTAGCCCCTCTATTTGTAACTGGGTACTAGACTTCTTAACAAGCAGACCTAAGTCAGTGAGGCTCTACAACTTCTCCTCCTCCACCACAACCCTCAGCACTGGCTCTCCTCAAGGATGTGTGCTGAGCCCACTCCTGTTCACTCTGCTCACATATGATTGTGCAGCTACCCATCCAGGTTGTCATATTGTAAAGTTTGCAGATGACACAGTTGTGGTGGGATGCATCACAAACAATGATGAGTCCAACTACAGGCAGGAGGTGGAACATCTGGAGAGCTGGTGCAAAGATAATTTTCATTCAACCTTTATTTAGTCAGGTAAATCTTATTGAGCCTCGAGGGCGCATTTACGAAAGCGACCTGCTACAAACTAAAGAATGATGAACAGCCATGATACAATTACATTAAACAATAAACAAGAAAAAGAAAAAAGTAGCAAAAACTAGCGAAAACATTATAAGGTAGATGTACAAAATCAAAAACAGGAACATATCTGCAATGGTTTCTGCCAGGATTCCAACAGACTCTTAAAACCATTTAGAGAGGTCAGGGCCGAGAGCTTCAGATCTTTTTGTAAGATATTCCATGAAACAGGAGCAGAGTAGGAGAAGGCCCTTTTTCCAAGTTCAGTCCTCACTGACGGAACACTGCAGGTAATCATGTCCTGAGAGTGCACGCTGTAGCTGCACTCACACAGAGACATGTAGGAGGAGATGTATGAGGGCAGCAGACCAAGAAGTGATTTAAAGATGAAAATGTACCAGTGGAAGAGTCTGTGTGAGGTTAATAATAACCTTAATAATAACCTTCACATAAATGTGAAGAAGACAAAGGAGATGATTGTGGACTTCAGAAGGAACAAACACACCCACGCCCCACTGAACATAGGTGGGTCTGCAGTGGAAGTGGTCTCCAGCTACAAATACTTGGGTGTACACATGAATGATAACCTCAGCTGGAGCAACAACACCACCAGCCTGATCAAGAAAGGTCATCAGAGACTCTACTTCCTCAGACGGCTGAGACGAGCTGGTCTGAGCAGCCCAGTTCTCACCTCCTTCTACAGGTGTGCAGTGGAGAGCATCCTGTGCTCCAGCATCAACGTGTGGCATGGAGGCTGCACAGTTGCAGAGAGGAAAGCTCTGCAGAGAGTGGTGAAGGCTGCACAGAAGATGTTGGAGTCAGTCTCCCCACCATCACAGACATTTACACCTCCAGATGCAGGAAAAGAGCCACCTGCATCATGAAAGACCTCACTCACCCAGCACACACACTCTTTGCCCCACTCCCCTCAGGACGGAGGTTGAGGAGCATCAAATGTAGAACCACTAGACTGAGGAACAGCTTCTACCCTGAGGCTGTTAGACTCATGAATAAATAAATAATCAGAATATTCACTGAAAAATACATCACATCATGTTGCTACTGATCTGTTTCTTGTTGCTGTGTTCATTCGTGACCATCTGCTCATACAGTCTCAAGTTTGTGCTGCTGTTTGTAATTATGTTTTTCTATTACATTAGTGCTTAGTGTATTTTTTAGTTGATGTTTTTCATAGTTCATATCTTAGATCTTATTACTGTTTTTCTCTTACTTTTTATTGTTGAATGTAACTGGGACCACATGAGGTGCAAATGACAATAAAGATTCTCTCTCACTTTGAGATTTTCATTAATGAAAAGTGCGTTATAAATTGAATTCATTATTATTATTATCTCTGACTAGAGGTGAAGAGAGTGTCAGATAGGGTGATGTGTCTGAAAGTAGAAGTAGAAGGTCTGATGCTAAACATAGTCAGTGGTTATGCTCCACAGGTTGGATGTGATGTGGAGGAGAAAGATCTGGATGAAGTGATAGAGAGTATTCCCAGGGAGGAAAGAGTGGTGATTGGAGCAGACCTGAATGGACATGTTGGTGAAGGAAACAGAGGATGAGGAAGTGATGGGTAGGTTTGGTGTCAAGGAAAGAAACCAGGAAGGACAGATGGTGGTGGATTTTACCAAGAGAATGGAAATGGCTGTAGTCAATACCTATTTCCAAAAGAGGGAGGAACATAGAGTGACCTATAAGAGTGGAGGAAGGAGTACACAGGTCGACTACATTCTGTGTAGAAGAGGAAACCTGAGGGAGATTGGAGACTGTAAGGTTGTGGCAGGGGAGAGCGTGGCCAGACAGCATCGGATGGTTGTGTGTAGAATGACTGTTGTTATGAAGAAGAAAAAAGAGAAAAATCAGAGAAAAAGACCAAATGGTGGAAGCTAAAGAAGGAAGAATGTTGTGAGAAATTCAGAGACGAGCTGTTAAAGGCTCTGGGTGTCAAGAAAGAGCTTCCAAGTGACTGGGCTACTACAACAATTAGAAAGACAGGAATGAAGGTACTTGGTGTGTCAAATTGGACAGAGAATGATGATAAGAAAACCTAGTGGTGGAATAGTGAAGTGCAAGATGCAGTTCAACAAAAGAGGTTAGCCAAGAATAAACATGACAGTGAGAGGAATGAAGAGAGGAGACAGGAATATAAGGTGATGGGATGTAGAGCAAAGAAGGAAGTAGCTAAGACAAAGCAGAGCGTGTACAATGAGTTGTACGGGAGACTGGACACTAAAGAGGGCGAGAAGGACTTGTACCGATTGGCAAAACAGAGGGATCAGGCTGGAAAGGATGTGCAGCAGGTTAGGCTTATTAATGATAGGAATGGTAATGTTCTAACAAGTAAGGAGAGTATGACAGGAAGATGGAAGGAGTATTTTTAGGAGCTGATAAATGAAATGAAAGAGAAAGAAGAGTTGAGGTCATAGAAACTGTGGACCAAGAAGTGGGAAAGATTAATGAGGGTGAATTCTGGAAAAGCTCTGAAAAGAATGAAGAAGGGGAAGGCAGTAGGACCTGATGAAATACCAGTGAAGGTTTGGAAATGTCTTGGAGAGATGGCAGTGAGGCTTTTGACTCAAATATTTAATGGAATATTTGAGGGTGACAAAATATCTGAGGAATGGAGAAGAAGTGTGCTGGTGGCCATTTTTAACAACAAGGGTTATGCACAAAGTTGTAGCAACTACATGGGAATTATGTTGGTGAGTCGCATGATGAAGATCTGGGAGAGCGTTATGGAAGCAAGACTTAGACAAGAGGTGACAATCTGTGAGCAGCAGTATGGTTTCATGTCAAGAAAGAGCATCACAGATAAAAGTCAAAGTCAAATTTATTGTAAAAACTACAATATGTACAGGACATACACAGGATTGAAATTAAATTACTCTCAGACCACTGGTGTAACAATAACCATTTAAACAATAACACATTTAATAAACATTAGACCTAGAGTAGGACAAACCTCCTTTACTAGCCGAGGGGGGACCACATCAAAGGGGGAACCAGATAGTTTCAGGTTGCACATGACCTGCTCTAGAGAAGACAAAGATTGGTTCAGAATGGTCAAATACAGCAACAGATTGCGGTGAGATAGATGGATCATGAGTTGGAGGAGAAATGAGAGCCTGGGTGGAAGCATTTTTTTTTTCTAAAAAGAAATGTAGGAAGCTCTCGCACAGCTCAGTCGAGGCTTCCAGGGGTGATGGTTCAGTGAGGTGGAGAACAGAGTTTAGGGTGGAGAACAGAACTCTTGGGTTGTGAGAGTTTGAGGCAATGATATCTGAAAAGTATTGGGATTTAGCAGTTTTTATTGCTTTCTGATAATGGCGCCAACTCTCTTTTAGTATTTGAAAAGAGACCTACAGCCTTTCTTTTCTCCATTTGCACTCCACCCTCCTGCATTGCTGCCTAATGGCCTTGGTGACATCATTCAGCCAAGGTTCAGCTCTGAGTTTTGAGTTTCTAGATTTAACAGGAGCAACAGGATCCAGAGCCTTTGAACAGACAAAGTTGAACTAGGATGTCAGCCCTCAGTGGTGGAGAGAAACACAGATGGCTGAATTATCATTTCAGAGTTGTAAACATCTGTGAAACGTGCAGCAGTGAAATGGTTAATGGCCCAGCTGTTACGTGCAGGAATGCATGGCTTAGGAGTTAGATGGGAGGGGGGGTAAACTCAAACTGGTCTGGCATGTGGTCTGAAAACACATTGTTACTGATTTCAAGATTACTAACAGTCACATCATGAGTTAAAACAAGGTCAAGTGTATGTCCGCGCTCTTGGGTGGGACCGTTTACATTAGGGATGTACCGATCCACATTTTCTTGCTTCCGATCCGATGCCGATACTTAAAACAGCAGCTGTCCAGCTGGTCTGAGGATCGGACGTGCAGATGAGCACCATGCTACACGGTAGTCTAATAATCAAATAATCAATCAAACTTGATCTAAAAACAAAAAACTTATTGGACTGAACACTTGCCTTTTTTTGCTTTTTTGTTTTTTTGGTGAATTTGCCTTGCGACATTGGGTCTGCGGGCTGCTATGGCTGAGGAGCCCGACGATTTGGGCATTGGCTGATCCGCTGTGGTGGAGTGGCTTGTGGGTCTGGCATTGGTGCATCAGCGTTCGGCTATGGTTCCGTGGAGCTGCTGTCCGTCTGGACGAGTTGGATACACGTGGATGCTGAAAGCGGATCGGCTGTAGTGGATCCTACGGTGTTGCTGGGCTACGGGATACTGTCCTCCTGCGTCGGGTTTGGATACTGCTGCATCTATGTTGAAGCGGTGTTCGGGGGTCCTGACTCTTGGCTGAAGGTGCGTAAGGATACTGCCATCGGGCGGTAAGTTTGTTTCAAGATGTGGCAGGCAAATTCAAACCAAAAAAACATGAGCCACCTGAGTATAATTCAGATGATTTGGATGAGATCAAAAAATCCTTGAGTTTCATGAGTTCTGAACTGGTTAAACTAACATCCCAACAGGAACTCCTGAGGGGTCTGTTCGAGGAAGTCAAACAATTAAAATTACGAATAGGAAATAAAGATAAAAAAATGGAACTGGAAATTTTTTTTTGATGACCTTGAACAGAACACAAGACAAGATAACCTTGTCATCACGGGACTTGAAGTAAAGACTCGTTCATATGCAAGAGTTGTTTCTGGTGCAAGAACAACAGAAGATACATCACAGCAGGACCTTAGGACTTTGGAGGAGTAGGTGGTGACTTTTTTGCAAGATAGGGATATAGACATCTATCATGATGCTTTTTCAATATGTCATACCCTACCCAGTAAAACAGAAAAAAACTAAACCAGTAATTGTTGTAAGATTTATCAGTAGAGCTAAAAATAATGTAATGATACAGGTTAGAAAATTAAATGGAACAAAAGTTTACATAAATGAACATTTAACTAAGAAAAATGGCAATATTGCTCGTGAAGCAAGGTTGTTAAAAAAACAGAGCAAAATAGAGTGTCAACATGGACAAGGAATGGAAAAGATTGGATTAAGGTACAGGAAGGATCACAAGCTAAAATAATAAAAGAACTAAGGGATTTGGAAAGACTGAGGTGTGCCTAGGTGATGACTTAAAAATATATTATGAAATTTCAAAGGTGGGTGCTAGACCGCTAGGGAGCGCTAAAGCGCTAATCCGCTTATAGCGAACCTAAACAATTTGTCAGCATTACAGCCAGCGGATTGACTAACTTTTATAATTCATAAGCAGATTTGCGCTATTTTTATTTAAAATGCAGTACCGCTAATAACTAATTATCTATCAGTAAAAATGAAAAAACTTATTTACGAGCTCTTAAATCAACCGGACGACTGCTAACAGACCATATCCTGTCAGCGCCGGATGTGGTCCGTGACAAAAAAGCATCCCCCTCAGTCTCTTGGCTAGAGAGAGCGCTCTCTCCATAGACACTATAGCAGTTAGCAGCCAGTGTGTTACTCTGCAGCCTTATTGCTTGTTTTCGAAGAGTCAGACGAAGAGTTTTTAACATGGAGGGTGAACTTATGGATGTTTCTCAGCGGCCTACGCGACGCGTCAGCGCCTCGTTTGCCCTCTTCAAAATGGCGGCGCCCACAGAAGCAAAGGACTTTCCAAGAAAACACGGTAAAACAATTGTTTCTTTGCTGAGAAAAAATATATTTCATAGCTGACGTTATAGCACAATTTTTTCTGAGCTTGAGAGTTTCACGAAATGGTCAAATCTGCTGGATTTAAAAAAGTAGTTCGCCATTAGCACTGTTCAAAATGGCGTCCGCGACAGCCACAGAAGCTAAGGACTTTCCAAGAAAACATAGTAAAAATAATTATTTCTTTGCTGAGAAAAAATATATTTCATAGCTGACGTTATAGCACAAGTTTTTCTGAGCTTGACAGTTTCACGAAATGGTCAAATCTGCTGGATTTAAAAAAGTAGTTCGCCATTAGCACGTTAGCTTATTAGCATTAGCGTCCGCTAGCGTTGCTAATACATAAGCGCTTTTGAAATTGTGGACCTAAATAAATTAATAAGTGCTTTAGAAATAGCGGAACTAATTTTTGGATTAGCGCTGCCCAGCACTGTGAAATATTCTGTTCAAAAATTGACAAAGCGAACACTCTGACAAACAAATACATTGAATCATGACGATGTACGAAGAATCAAAATTCAAAATATATAATTTAGAAGATGTCATCGACAAAAATCTTTTTCCAGTTATAAAAGTTAGTGATTATTATAATGTAGACCAGTTCAATGAAATTAATATTGCAAATGGAGCATTCTCTATAATTCACTTAAATTACAGAAGTATAAATGCAAACGTATCTAAAATATCAGATCATTTAAAAAATTTAAACAAGACTTTTTCAATAGTAGCGCTTTCTGAAACATGGCTAAATGAAGGAAACACAAATAATGCTTATATTGAAGGATTTGAATTATATTATATAAATAGGAAAAATAAAAGAGGTGGAGGAGTTGCTCTGTTTGTCAATAGTGAAATAAAATGTAGATTGTATAGTGAAATGTCTTTAGTTGTTAAAAATACAATGGAAATGATAACAATAGAAATAATAAACAAGAATAGCAAAAATACAATAGCAAGTTGTGTATATCGTTCACCTGTATCAAGAATAGAGTTATTCACAGATAAAATTACTGAATTACTAGAAAAGAGCTCTCATAAAAAAAGTTTTTTGTGTGGAGACTTTAATATTGATTTAGGAAATAATATTGATTCATCTAACATAGGTACATTTATGGATTCACTGTGTAGTTTGAGTTTCTTTCCACTGATATCAAATCCAACAAGAATCACAACTCATAGCGCTTCAATAATTGATCATATTTTTACAAATATCACAGATGGTGATGTGATGGTGGGATTTTGATGTCTGATTTAACTGATCATTTGCCAATTTTCACAATTTATAAAAATGATTAAATTTTAACAAAAACAATTAAAAGAAATAATAAAATACAAGTAGATCAAAGAAAGCATTAGACAAATTAAAGGATGATTTAGATAAACAAAACTGGGAAGTTGTGCATGTGGATGATGTCAACAAATCATATGATAAGTTTATGAATATTCTAGTAATTCTGTATAAAAAATAGTGTGCAAAAATACTATAAAAACACTGTTGATCAACCATGGATGACGAAAGGATTGTTAGAAGAACTATCTATACTCGTTTAAAAAAAAAACTCTTAAAAACACATTTTTACTCACTGGTTTTTAGCACAGACTGAATTTGTTCTGCACTGTTTTTATTGTTTTTATTGATCTTAATGTTTTAACAACTGTTTTATTTTTATGTGTTTAAATGTTCTTGATTTTATGTACAGCACTTTGTTGCAGCTGTGGTTGTTTTAAAGGGCTCTATAAATAAAGTATTATTATTATTATTATTATTATTATTATTATTATTTATTATTATTATTATTAATCCAGAACACAAGAAGCTGAAAATAAATATAAAAAGTACAAAAACAAATTAGTTGGGATTATAAGAAAATAAAAAGAGAATATTATAGTCAGTTATTAAATAAAAGTAGTAGTGATATGAGGGCAACATGGCGAGTAATGAATAGTGTTTAAAAAAACATAAAGTTAGAATGGTCGTTCACAATATTTTTTGAATAATGAAGATGAAATCCATGATGAAAAATGGAATTGTAAATGGATTAATGATTATTTTGCAAATGTTGGACCAAGCCTTGCAGCTACAATACCTAAAGTGGATAAAAATGTGAGTTGTTTAATCAAGGGTAATATAAACAGTATTTTCCTAAATGGAACTTCCAAAGAAGAAATACTGAATGTTGTTAAAAAAAATTCTGATAAAAAATCTAAAGATTGTGATAACATTGGTATGATGGTGGTGAAAGAAATAATGAGTCATGTTATAGAGCCATTTACATATATACTGTATGTAATTTGTCATTTTCTACAGGTATATTCCCAGATAGAATGAAGGTGGCTAAGGTAGTTCCTCTTTTTAAAAATGGTGAAAAGTGTGTATTTAACAATTAAATAGCTATCTCTTTGTTGCCACAGTTTTCAAAAATTCTGGAGAAAATTGTTTGTGACCAGATTAGACCTATTTCTTGAGAAACATAATATTTTAAGTAACAATCAGTATGGTTTCAGATCAAAATATTCAACGTCCATGGCTCTTATGGAGTTCATGGAACAAGTTTCTACAGCTGTAGATCAAAAACAACATTGTATAAGTATGTTTGTCGATTTAAAAAAAGCATTTGACACAATTGACCACATCATTCTATGTGATAAATTGGGAAAATATGGAATTAGAGGACTAGCTTTGCTGTGGATAAGCAGTTATTTAAAAAACAGAAAACAGTTTGTACAAATTGATGATGTAAGATCAAGCCTCAGAAGTGTTTTATGTGGAGTACCACAAGGTTCTGTACTTGGACCAAAGTTGTTTATTTTATATATTAACGATTTAGTAGAGGTGTCTGGTATCCTTAAATGTGTTCTCTTCGCTGATGATACTACTTTTTTTTTTTGGGTAAAGACTTGGAACAGATGCTTGGGTTGATGAAGATGGAGTTTGTCAAAATACAAACTTGGTTCAAATTAAACAAGTTATCATTGAACCTTGATAAAACTAATTATATGATACTTTAGTTTAAAAAAACTGAGGATGTTCCCTTCAAAATTGATGATGTTGAGATATGTAGAGTGTGTGAGGTAAAGTTTGTGTGTGTGATTACTAATGAAAAACTGTCATGGAAACAGCTAAATTAATTCTGGAAAAACTAAAATTTCTAGAGCCATTGTAGTGCTCTACAAAGTTAAGGATTTATTAAATAACAAAGCCTTGTATCTGCTGTATAATACAATCATAGTCCCCCATCTAATTTATTGTGTTGATGTATGGGGAAAGGCGTGTAAAACCATTACTAAGCCAAATTTTATTCTACAGAAAAGATCTATAAGGATTATTATAAGAAAGTTGTACATTCATCCTTCAAGTATATTATTTCATCAATTGAAACTATTGAAGTTTTGTGATTTGGTGGGCTATAATATTCTGTTAGTAATGTATAAAGCTCAGAATTCTATACTACCTCCAAATGTTCAAACGTTTTTTGTAAAAAGGAAAAGTTGTTATAATTTAAAGGGAACAGACATTTTTGTAAAACCTAAGTACAGAACCAGTTTAAAG
>JBBPBX010017056.1:0-33734 GCA_038048925.1 Garcialebias charrua | reverse complement strand
TTTTCTTACAATGTATTTCTAGTTAAGATGCTGTTTTAACAAAAAAGAAGAAGAAAGAAGAGAAACAACTTAAAACATCACATATTCTCTTTGCCATAGTTGTTTATTTTGAAAATACTTCAAAATAGAAACGGGTAGTGGGTAATCTCAGGATTACTATCAACATTTGGACATGATAATAATAATAATAATAATAATGAATTCCATTTATAACGCACTTTTCATTAATAAAAATCTCAAAGTGCTATGAGGGGCCAAGGTGGTGTAGAGGTAGGGCAGCTGACACTAAAAAGTTGTGGTTCATCTCCCAGCCATTCCCACATGTCATAGTGTCTCTGAGCAAGACACCTAATTCCTAATTGCTCCCTGTGTGCTCAGTAGCTGCCCACTGCTCCAACTGCATGTATCCCAGGTGCAGAGGTGGAAAGAGTACTGAAAGTTTGTACTCAAGTACAAGTACTGTTATGTTGCTTAAATTGTACTCAGTTACAAGTAAAAGTACAAAGTCCACTTCACAAAAAGTACTCAGAGTATTAATTAGTTTTTAACCAATTTATGTTTTATTGTGGCAGTACATTGTTACAACTGGTAGAGCTGCTGCCTCTCAGCGAGCTGAGGGTGTTGTCATTATTGTTTTAAAAATCTTAAAAATCGATCCAGCTGCTGCTCCGAATTCCGGGAAATTGCAAATGGCAGATTGGTGAAAAGTTTCTGAGATCCAGTGACTCCTCCCCCTGATCAATCAGTGACCGACAATGTTCGGATGTCACGTTTAGGTGACGACTTAACTCAAACATTAAAACCATAGATATACGGTAAGAGCTGATGTCGTATATCTCCGTATCCTTCACATATACTTATACTTATATTTCCGGATATTCCCGGAAATGGACGGCAATGATCCTTTAAAAATCCCAAAATCCCAAAATCCGGATACTTATCTTTGGCAGACCCTTGACAAATAACAGCCACATTTATTTTGGATCTGCCGAAGATAAGTATCCAGATTTTGGGATTTTTTAAGGATCATTGCCGTCCATTTCCGGGAATATCCGAACACAGATCTTTCCGTATATCTATGGTTTTAGTGCAGTGATATCCCACCAGAGAAGCAGGGACCAAATCAGCTAAAAAGTCCTGGTGGAATAGTGCTCAAACCGTAGCTGTGGCTGACTAGGAGTGATGGAAAAAGGTCACATGTGTCCCTGTGATGAACTGGACACCTGTCCAGGTGTCCCTGTGATGGACTGGAGACCTGTCCAGGGTGTCCCCCACTTCTCACACAGTGACTGCTGGGTATGGCCACCAGTGAACCATGTGACCCGGATAGGAAAAAGTGATAATGGATGGATGGATGGATGGATGGATGGATGGACAGACGGATGGACGGGCGGACAGATGGATATGTATTGTTAAGTATACATTTTATGTGTTCAAATGGAATTCAGATCTCATTAATAAATAAAAAAAACGTGTTTTCATGGCTGGAGTAGTTGAATACATGGTGCAGACAAAAGAAGTTCCTCCAGAAATATTAATCTGATGAAACGTGTTCCTGACAGAACGTTCCTCCAGAAATATTAATCTGATGAAACGTGCTCCTGACAGAACGTTCCTCCAGAAATATTAATCTGATGAAACGTGCTCCTGACAGAACATTCCTCCAGAAATATTAATCTGATGAAACGTGCTCCTGACAGAACGTTCCTCCAGAAATATTAATCTGATGAAACGTGCTCCTGACAGAACGTTCCTCCAGAAATATTAATCTGATGAAACGTGTTCCTGACAGAACATTCCTCCAGAAATATTAATCTGATGAAACGTGCTCCTGACAGAACGTTCCTCCAGAAATATTAATCTGATGAAACGTGTTCCTGACAGAACGTTCCTCCAGAAATATTAATCTGATGAAACGTGCTCCTGACTGAACGTTCCTCCAGAAATATTAATCTGATGAAAAGTGCTCCACACTGAACGTTCCTCCAGAAATATTAATCTGATGAAACGTGTTCCTGACAAAACGTTCCTCCAGAAATATTAACCTGATGAAACGTGCTCCTGAAAGAACGTTCCTCCAGAAATATTAATCTGATGAAACGTGCTCCTGACAGAATGTTCCTCCAGAAATATTAATCTGATGAAACGTGTTCCTGACAAAACGTTCCTCCAGAAATATTAATCTGATGAAACACTCTCCTGACTGAACGTTCCTCCAGAAATATTAATCTGATGAAAAGTGCTCCACACTGAACGTTCCTCCAGAAATATTAATCTGATGAAACGTGTTCCTGACAAAACGTTCCTCCAGAAATATTAACCTGATGAAACGTGCTCCTGACAGAATGTTCCTCCAGAAATATTAATCTGATGAAACGTGTTCCTGACAAAACGTTCCTCCAGAAATATTAATCTGATGAAACACTCTCCTGAAAGAACGTTCCTCCAGAAATATTAATCTGATGAAACGTGCTCCTGACTGAACGTTCCTTCAGAAATATTAATCTGATGAAACGTACTCCACACTGAACGTTCCTCCAGAAATATTAATCTGATGAAACGTGTTCCTGACAGAACATTCCTCCAGAAATATTAATCTGATGAAACGTACTCCTGACTGAACGTTCCTCCAGAAATATTAATCTGATGAAACGTGCTCCTGACAGAACGTTCCTCCAGAAATATTAATCTGATGAAACGTGCTCCTGACTGAACGTTCCTCCAGAAATATTAATCTGATGAAACACACTCCTGACTGAACGTTCCTCCAGAAATATTAATCTGATGAAACGTGCTCCTGACTGAATGTTCCTCCAGAAATATTAATCTGATGAAACGTACTCCTGACAGAACATTCCTCCAGAAATATTAATCTGATGAAACGTGTTCCTGACAGAACGTTCCTCCAGAAATATTAATCTGATGAAACATGTTCCTGACAGAACGTTCCTCCAGAAATATTAATCTGATGAAACGTGCTCCTGACAGAACGTTCCTCCAGAAATATTAATCTGATGAAACGTACTCTTGACAGAACGTTCCTCCAGAAATATTAATCTGATGAAACGTGTTCCTGACAGAACGTTCCTCCAGAAATATTAATCTGATGAAACATGTTCCTGACTGAACGTTCCTCCAGAAATATTAATCTGATGAAACGTGCTCCTGACTGAACGTTCCTCCAGAAATATTAATCTGATGAAACGTACTCTTGACAGAACGTTCCTCCAGAAATATTCATCCATCCATCCATCTTCTTCCGCTTATCCGGGGTCGGGTCGCGGGGGTAGCAGCCTAAGTAGGGAGGCCCAGACTTCCCTCTCCCCAGCCACTTGGAGCAGCTCCTCCGGGGGAATCCCAAGGCGTTCCCAGGCCAGCCGAGAAACATAGTCCCTCCAGCGCGTCCTGGGTCTTCCTCTGGGTCTCCTCCCGGTGGGACATGCCCGGAACACCTCACCAGGGAGGCGTCCAGGAGGCATCCTAACCAGATGCCCGAGCCACCTCAACTGGCTCCTCTCGATGTGGAGAAGCAGCGGCTCTACTCCGAGTCCCTCCCGGATGACTGAGCTTCTCACCCTATCTCTAAGGGAGAGTCCAGCCACCCTGCGGAGAAAACTCATTTCAGCCGCTTGTATCCGAGATCTTGTTCTTTCGGTCATAACCCAAAGCTCATGACCATAGATGAGGGTGGGAACGTAGATCGATCGGTAAATTGAGAGCTTTGCCTTTTGACTCAGCTCTCTCTTCACCACGACAGACCGGTACAGCGCCCGCTTCACTGCGGACGCTGCACCTATCCGCCTATCGATCTCACGCTCCAGTTTTCCCTCATTCGTGAACAAGATCCCGAGATACTTAAACTCCTCCACTTGGGGCAGGACCTCCTCCCCGACCCGGAGAGGGCATGCTACCCTTTTCCGGCTCAAGACCATGGCCTCGGATTTGGAGGAACTGATCCTCATCCCGGCCGCATCACACTCGGCTGCAAACCGCTCCAGTGAAAGCTGTAGATCACGAACTGATGAAGCCAGTAGGACCACATCATCTGCAAAAAACAGAGAAGCGATTCTAAGGCCACCAAAACGGATCCTCTCAACACCTTGGCTGCGCCTAGAAATTCTGTCCATAAAAGTTATGAACAGAATCGGTGACAAAGGGCAACCTTGGCGGAGTCCAACTCTCACCGGAAACGAGCCTGACTTACTGCCGGCAATGCGGACCAAGCTCTGACACCGGTCGTACAGGGACCTAACAGCCCTTATCAAAGGGCCTGGTACCCCATACTCCCGGAGTACCCCCCACAGAACCCCCCGAGGGACGCGGTCGAATGCCTTCTCCAAGTCCACAAAGCACATGTAAACTGGTTGGGCAAACTCCCACGCACCCTCCAGGACCCTGTTGAGGGTGTAGAGCTGGTCTAGTGTTCCACGACCAGGACGAAAACCACACTGCTCCTCCTGAATCCGAGGTTCGACTATCCGACGGACCCTCCTCTCCAGAACCCCTGAATAGACCTTACCAGGGAGGCTTAAGAGTGTGATCCCCCTATAGTTGGAACACACCCTACGGTCCCCCTTTTTGAATAGGGGAACCACCACCCCAGTCTGCCAATCCAAGGGAACTGCCCCCGATGTCCACGCGATATTGCAGAGTCGCGTAAGCCAACACAACCCTACAACATCCAGAGCCCTAAGGAACTCCGGGCGAATCTCATCCACCCCCGGAGCCTTGCCACCGCGGAGCTTTTTAACCACCTCGGCGACCTCAGCACCAGAGATCGGAGAACCCGACCCAAAGTCCCCAGGCTCTGCTTCCTCAGTGGAAGACGTGCCAGTAGGATTGAGGAGGTCTTCGAAGTATTCCGCCCACCGACTCACAACATCCCGAGTTGAGGTCAGTAGCACGCCACCTCCACCATAAATGGTGTTGGTCTCGTACCTCTTTCCCCCCCTGAGACGCCGGATGGTGGACCAGAATCGCCTCGAAGCCGTACGGAAGTCATTCTCCATGGCCTCTCCGAACTCCTCCCACGCCCGAGTTTTTGCCTCAGCAACCACCCGAGCCGCATGCCGCTTGGACTGCCGGTACCTATCAGCTGCTTCCGGGGTCCCACAAGCCAAAAAGGCCCAATAGGACTCCTTCTTCAGCCTGACAGCATCCCTCACTGCCGGTGTCCACCACCGGGTTCGAGGGTTGCCACCACGACAGGCACCAACAACCTTGCGGCCACAGCTCCGATAAGCTGCCTCGACAATAGAGGCGCGGAACACGGCCCACTCGGACTCCATGTCCCCCGCCTCCCTTGGAACGTGTTCAAAGCTCTCCCGGAGGTGGGAGTTAAAGCTCCGTCTTACGGGAGACTCTGCCAGACGTTCCCAGCAGACCCTCACAATACGTTTGGGTCTGCCAGGTCTGACCGGCATCCTCCCCCACCATCGGAGCCAACTCACCACCAGGTAGTGGTCAGTTGACAGCTCCGCCCCTCTCCTCACCCGAGTGTCCAAGACATGCGGCCGCAGATCAGATGAGACGACAACAAAGTCGATCATCGAACTGCGACCTAGGGTGTCCTGGTGCCAAGAGCACATATGGACACCCTTATGCTTAAACATGGTGTTCGTTATGGACAATCCATGACGAGCACAGAAGTCCAATAACAGAACACCACTCTGGTTCAGATCAGGGGGGCCGTTCCTCCCAACCACACCCCTCCAGGTCTCACTGTCATTGCCCACGTGAGCGTTGAAGTCCCCCAGTAGAACAAGGGAGTCCCCAGGAGGCGCACTCTCCAATACCCCCTCCAAGGACTCCAAAAAGGGTGGGTAGTCTGAGCTGCCGTTTGGTGCATAGGCACAAACAACAGTCAGAGCCCGTCCCCCCACACGTAGGCGAAGGGAGGCTACCCTCTCGTTCACCGGGGTGAACCCCAACGTACAGGCACCAAGATGGGGGGCAACCAGTATGCCCACTCCTGCTCGGCGCCTCTCACCAGGGGCAACTCCAGAGTGGAAGAGTGTCCAACCCCTCTCAAGGAAACTGGTTCCAGAGCCAGAGCCATGCGTTGAGGTGAGTCCGACTATTTCTAGTCGGAACCTCTCAACCTCACACACTAGCTCAGGCTCCTTCCCCACCAGAGAGGTGACATTCCATGTCCCAATGGCCAGCTTCTGTAGCCGAGGATCAGACCGCCAGGGTCCCCGCCCTCGGCCACCACCCATCTCACATTGCACCCGACCCCTTTGGCCCCTCCCACAGGTGGTGAGCCCATGGGAAGGGGGACCCACGTCTCCTCTTCGGGCTGTGCCCGGCCGGGCTCCATGGGTAAAAGCCCGGCCACCAGGCGCTCGCCAGCGTGCCCCACCTCCGGGCCTGGCTCCAGAGTGGGGCCCCGGTGACCCGCGTCCGGGCGAGGGAAAACTTAGTCCATTAATTGTACTCATCATAGGGGTTTTTGAAATATTAATCTGATGAAACGTGTTCCTGACAGAACGTTCCTCCAGAAATATTAATCTGATGAAACGTGCTCCTGACTGAACGTTCCTCCAGAAATATTAATCTGATGAAACGTACTCCACACTGAACGTTCCTCCAGAAATATTAATCTGATGAAACGTGCTCCTGACTGAACGTTCCTCCAGAAATATTAATCTGATGAAACGTACTCCACACTGAACGTTCCTCCAGAAATATTAATCTGATGAAACGTACTCCACACTGAACGTTCCTCCAGAAATATTAATCTGATGAAACGTGTTCCTGACAGAACATTCCTCCAGAAATATTAATCTGATGAAACGTGCTCCTGACAGAACGTTCCTCCAGAAATATTAATCTGATGAAACACTCTCCTGACTGAATGTTCCTCCAGAAATATTATTCTGATGAAACGTACTCTTGACAGAACATTCCTCCAGAAATATTAATCTGATGAAACGTGCTCCTGACAGAACGTTCCTCCAGAAATATTAATCTGATGAAACATCCTCCTGACAGAACGTTCCTCCAGAAATATTAATCTGATGAAACGTGTTCCTGACAGATCATTCCTCCAGAAATATTAATCTGATGAAACGTACTCCACACTGAACATTCCTCCAGAAATATTAATCTGATGAAACGTGTTCCTGACAGATCATTCCTCCAGAAATATTAATCTGATGAAACGTACTCCACACTGAACGTTCCTCCAGAAATATTAATCTGATGAAACGTGTTCCTGACAGAACATTCCTCCAGAAATATTAATCTGATGAAACGTGCTCCTGACAGAACGTTCCTCCAGAAATATTAATCTGATGAAACATGCTCCTGACTGAACGTTCCTCCAGAAATATTAATCTGATGAAACGTACTCCTGACAGAACATTCCTCCAGAAATATTAATCTGATGAAACGTGCTCCTGACAGAACGTTCCTCCAGAAATATTAATCTGATGAAACACTCTCCTGACTGAATGTTCCTCCAGAAATATTATTCTGATGAAACGTACTCTTGACAGAACATTCCTCCAGAAATATTAATCTGATGAAACGTGCTCCTGACAGAACGTTCCTCCAGAAATATTAATCTGATGAAACGTGCTCCTGACAGAACGTTCCTCCAGAAATATTAATCTGATGAAACGTGCTCCTGACAGAACGTTCCTCCAGAAATATTAATCTGATGAAACGTGTTCCTGACAGAACATTCCTCCAGAAATATTAATCTGATGAAACGTGTCCTGACAGAACGTTCCTCCAGAAATATTAATCTGATGAAACACTCTCCTGACTGAATGTTCCTCCAGAAATATTATTCTGATGAAACGTACTCTTGACAGAACATTCCTCCAAAAATATTAATCTGATGAAACGTGCTCCTGACAGAACGTTCCTCCAGAAATATTAATCTGATGAAACATCCTCCTGACAGAACGTTCCTCCAGAAATATTAATCTGATGAAACATGCTCCTGACAGAACATTCCTCCAGAAATATTAATCTGATGAAACGTGCTGACAGAACATTCCTCCAGAAATATTAATCTGATTGAACGTGCTCCAGGCAGAACGTCCCAACAGAAATCATTAATCTGCACCATGCTTCCATCAGAGAGTCTGATTAAGTTTTATCTGTCGGTGTTCAGGTGAATCCACACGGCTCAGGATGAGGCAGCTGGGTGAAAACAGTTTGGGCCTGAACAAAATTTCCCAGAATCCTCGTTTCAGAGCAGCTCCACCTGTCACTCACACCAGATAAAATCTCGGGTTCAGATCCAATCTCAGCTCCTCTCATGAACAATCCTCAGTCAGTGTCTGTGTTTGAGCGGTGACTGCAGAGAAGATGATTCAAAGAAAAACACTGAAGTTCAGCAGGTTTCATCTCCAGCTGCTGAGAACATCTGGAGGACAAACAGACACCAACTTTCTTCTCTAAAGCTCAGTAGTAGTTCGAATAAAGATGGATTTTGTAATAACCTGAGTCGTGACAGAACCATGCTCTTATTTTGAAGTGCATTATTTTGAAAATCCCTCTTCCTCTTCCTCTGATTGAATCCTCCTGAACGTCAAAGGTCTGATTAATGATGGCCATGATGGAAACATGGAAGGACGCAAAGCATGCTGGGTAGTATAGAAGCCCCATAACCTGCTCAGTCATGATTTATAAACATCTATGAAGAAAAATGACACTTTAACACATATTTATGAAAAAGGTGTTGAATAATTTTGAGTTAAATAAAAGAGCTTCAAAGAAATACGATGAGATTAGTTTGTAGGCGTTTTAATTATGACCAGAAACAACATTCATTACTAAAACTACAGAACTGTATTACAGAAAAGAGCTGTCAGAATTATCACTAGAAAACATTACTGTCATCCATCAAGCACATTATTTTATCAACTGAAGTTATTGAAGTTCGAAGATTTGGTAGATTATATTTTATCAGTTATGTATAGGGCTCAGAATAACGCATTACCTTTAAATATCCAAATGCATTTTATTAAAAGACAAAATTATTATAATCTTAAGGGGACAGAGATATTTGTAAAACCAAAATTCAGAACTAGTTTGAAGGGACGTTCTAACTCAATCCAGGGAATTGGATTATTAAATGGTTTGGAGAATGAAGTTAAAAATGTCAAGTCAATGTGTACATTTAAGAAAATGATCAAAACTAAATGGTTAAAAAAATATATGAAGTAGCGTAATGTGTATTGTATTAGAGTTAGAAAATTAGAGTTATTCATTTTGTTCTGTTACTGGAAGATTATTATTGTTTAAACTGATTGTTTGAAAAAAAGGGGCAGATATAATAAGATTTTTTTCTTCTTTCTGCTACCTTTCATTATTATATATTTTGTACGTTATCATTTATGAGATTGTTTTGTATTGTGTTTTTTTGTAAAAAATAAAAAAAGAACAAATTTAATAAACATAAACATAAACTGCTTGACCGCCTGGTTTTTTATTATAGTTTTTATTTTGCACACTTCATAAGAAACTAGCCGGATGTGTTTACAGATCCATATCTTAGAGCAAATTGTTTTTCTTTCTTGCAAAAAAACCAGAAAGAATCTGCTAAAGTACCAATCGTCAGTTAAACAGACATCGGTAAAGTTTGTCATTTTATTATTTTTTTATTTTTTATTTTTCCATTTATAGATGGCCTCCCTTCACACCTTATAGCCATCCTCTCACTCCAATATGTATTTTTTTATTTTCTTTTTTTCTTTTTTTCTTTTTTTTCTTTCTCTCTATTAAAAAAAAATATAAAAAAAATAAAGTTTGTCAGTTTAATGACACATGTGGCTCCAGAGCCACAGCTTGTAGAAACCTCCAGAACCAGCTGAGGTGGCTGAAAACAGGTCGGACTACCTGCCAGGTGTTTACCTGCGAGGACTGCATGTGACTCGAGCGTGCACCTGCTTTGTTTACGCTGACTGCAGACCCACACATCAACATGTAACTACCAGAATCAAGTCAAAGTGCAGCGTCTGATGAAGCTCAGCATGAACTTTTATTGTTTTGGAGTTTGCACAGAGGAGCGTTCGGCTGAACCGAACCAGAACCAGAACCGTTTGGTTCCGACCTTAAACGAGACGCTCAGAGACGTTTCGCGTTTGTCATGACACTCCGTGGTTCCTTCAGATCAAAAGTCCGCAGTTTGACGTCGGGATCGACGGGTTAAAGTTTTGTTGTGAAAACATGAAGTTGCTCGTTGGGTCAAAGGTCATCATGTCTCCGGGTGTGTCTTTTTCATCAGGACTCTTTTATTACAGCTCATCAATGCAACGGACCGACCTCAACGTGGGGCGGGGAGCTGAACGCGTTTCCGTGGCAACCGCTGTACTTCCTGTAGGATGAGTTAGAGGGCCGAGCAACAGGAAGTAGGTATCTATGATGACCCGGTCTGACGCTCGCCTGAACGCCCCGTCTGCCCATTTGTTGTCAGCCATATTTCAGTCATTTTATCTTTCTTTAGCTGTCGCCTCCTGCAGCGCCTCGGGAGGAGGCGAAGGGGGGTTGGAGGGAAATTCTGAGACTAAAAGGAAAATAACAAAGTAATTTAAAAAGAGGACAGGTCAGTGAATGCATCACGGAAAATAACAAAGTAATTAAAAAAAAAGAGGACAGGTCAGTGAATGCATCACTAGAGACAGATTCTTGTGTTGTTGACTGACTGAGCTGTTGTTGTTTTTTTTGTTTCCTCCTAAACGGATCTGTCTGTTGCCAAAGTTTCTCTCAGTTCTGCATCTGGTCTCTCACAGAACCAGGGTTCTGTTCACCCCGCTGACGCTCAGAGAAATAGACGCAAAGCGTTCCAGAGAGTGCCTGCAGGACTTTAGAGTCCCATTAAGTTTCTGCTGGGGTTTCACTGGCGCTCCATCAGAGCTAAAGACTTGAAGAGGGAACCGGGTCGTGTCAGTTAAGCGGTTTTCTCATCTGTTTCAGTGTTTTTCAGCATTTGGTTAACTTTTACCACATCTTCTGTTATTTTATGTTTTATCTCGAAACAGCTTTGAATTCAGCATAACTTTTTTTTTTTATTCATCGTGTTTCTGTTTGTTTGGACCCATTATTCCTCACAGGTTGATAAAACCCTTCAGGCAGAGAGGTCCGGTCAGGTCAGGGACATGTCTATTTTGAAAATGAGTCCATGTGACCCTAGACTAACCTGTATGAATAAAGGTTGAATGAAAGGACCGCACGGAAGTATTCTCAGTGTTGTGAATTTAAACCAGATGTTCCATCTGTGAACTCAGCGAAGCAGATAAAAACAAAAAACACTGAAGTATTTTCTGCAACAACAAAAAAAAATCCAAAAACAACCAAAAGATGATAAACATCTGAAATCATTAAAGGACCGACAACAGAACCTTGAGGAACTCCGGGAGTGACGAACCCTGCAGAACCAGCCTTCAGATGTTCTGGTTGTTATTTTATAGATCTGTTTCTGTCAGAACACATCAGGCTTCCAACAGAGACACACAGGGGACAGAAGACGGGGACAGAAGACGGGGGACAGAAGACGGGGGACAGAAGACAGAGAACCTTCGGCTGGACGGAGAAAAGAGGGAACGTCGTGGAAATAAACGAGCTTGTAAAAATGTTCAACATTTGGACTCAGAGCTCCAAACAAAACCGGGTTTTACCCTCACTTCTACTAAACCCACTGTTCTCACAGTTGTCAATGAATGTCATATCTGCAGTTTGATGTTCTGGTACCAGATGAACTCTGTTCCGGGTCCAGAAGTTTGGGTTTTCATAAAACAGCGGTTTCATCATCGCTTCTGTCCCAGATCTCTGACCCAGCTCCTCAACCAGACCCTGCTCCTCATATCTGAGCGCGTCTCTCAGGTTAATCAATGACATTTCCTGCAGCCCACAAACGCACCGCCACTGTGAATCAATTAGTGATCAGTGACATCATCAGTTGGATCAGACCAGAGTCCAGCAGAACAGAACCAGAACAGTAGACCAGAACAGTCCAACCTCATTACTGAACCTTCAGGAACAAACTTGTGGATAAATCAACCAAAGTCGAGCTCTAAAGTGATCACGTGACTTTATGTGTCTCGTTAAGTTCAAATTAAATAAATAAACAGCATCAGAATCTCTCTGACCCGGTACCAGGTTCTGTACTCACTTGTCGGAGACATGTCTGCGCCTCAAAGTGTCACCAGAACCAGAAGTGAGAGAGTCCGACCCAGCGGACCCGGAGAACTCCGAACTGCCTGAAGTCCGCCTGCAGAGTGTGGTGCTGCGTTCAGGTGCGCAGGGCAGCGACGCGTTCAGGGAGAGTCGGACATAGGCTGTGACGCGTTGACTGACAGTTCTGGTGTTGAGTTAAAGGTTCGGATCTGGCTCAGAAACTGGGTTTGATCACCTGCTGTTCTTCTCCCAAAACTAAAAGATCCGAGGCTGCAGAGTCAGAAACCTCAAAATAATCTGAGTTCAACTCTTTAATTTATTTTTTATATCTAGTGTTCCTATTGAGGGGAAAGAATGGATTAAAATATTTAATCTGATTTGTTTTTTGTTCCAATTGTGAACAAAAAATAATAATAAAATAAAACCTACCAACATCACAAGACTGTCAGTCCTGGTCCTGGAGGACCACTCAGGTGTCCAGTCCTGGTCCTGGAGGACCACTCAGGTGTCCAGTCCTGGTCCTGGAGGACAACTCAGGTGTCCAGTCCTGGTCCTGGAGGACAACTCAGGTGTCCAGTCCTGGTCCTGGAGGACAACTCAGGTGTCCAGTCCTGGTCCTGGAGGACAACTCAGGTGTCCAGTCCTGGTCTTGGGGGACCACTATCCTGCATGTTTACATCAGGGATGTCCAGTCCTGGTCCTGGAGGACAACTCAGGTGTGTCCAGTCCTGGTCTTGGAGGACCACTATCCTGCCTGTTTTTTATCAAGGGTGTCCAGTCCTGGTCCTGGAGGACAACTCAGGTGTCCAGTCCTGGTCCTGGAGGACAACTCAGGTGTCCAGTCCTGGTCCTGGAGGACAACTCAGGTGTCCAGTCCTGGTCCTGGAGGACAACTCAGGTGTCCAGTCCTGGTCCTGGAGGACAACTCAGGTGTCCAGTCCTGGTCTTGGGGACCACTATCCTGCATGTTTTTTATCAAGGGTGTCCAGTCCTGGTCCTGGAGGACAACTCAGGTGTCCAGTCCTGGTCTTGGAGGACCACTATCCTGCCTGTTTTTATCAAGGATGTCCAGTCCTGGTCCTGGAGGACAACTCAGGTGTCCAGTCCTGGTCTTGGAGGACAACTCAGGTGTCCAGTCCTGGTCCTGGAGGACAACTCAGGTGTCCAGTCCTGGTCTTGGGGACCACTATCCTGCATGTTTACATCAAGGATGTCCAGTCCTGGTCCTGGAGGACAACTCAGGTGTCCAGTCCTGGTCTTGGGGGACCACTATCCTGCCTGTTTTTATCAAGGATGTCCATTCCTGGTCTTGGGGACCACTATCCTGCCTGTTTACATCAGGGATGTCCAGTCCTGGTCCTGGAGGACAACTCAGGTGTCCAGTCCTGGTCCTGGAGGACCACTATCCTGCCTGTTTTTTATCAAGGGTGTCCAGTCCTGGTCCTGGAGGACAACTCAGGTGTCCAGTCCTGGTCCTGGAGGACAACTCAGGTGTCCAGTCCTGGTCTTGGAGGACAACTCAGGTGTCCAGTCCTGGTCCTGGAGGACAACTCAGGTGTCCAGTCCTGGTCTTGGAGGACAACTCAGGTGTCCAGTCCTGGTCCTGGAGGACCACTATCCTGCCTGTTTTTTATCAAGGGTGTCCAGTCCTGGTCCTGGAGGACAACTCAGGTGTCCAGTCCTGGTCCTGGAGGACAACTCAGGTGTCCAGTCCTGGTCCTGGAGGACAACTCAGGTGTCCAGTCCTGGTCCTGGAGGACCACCATCCTGAATGTTTATATCAAGGATGCATGGTAATCAGCACTGTCCACAGCAGAACTTGAAAGATCTGCAGAACATCTGGAGAACTGGAAGGAACATCTAAAGAGTCAAAGTGTTCTGGATGAGGAGGTTTTAACAAACAGCTCCACCCTGAGAGATGAATTCATTTACAAATTTAAAACCAGAACTTTGGATCACCGTGGAACACGGGTTGGCTTCAGGCGGGCCTCGTTTGGACCCGTGCAGCGGAGCAGCACCACGACC
The DNA here is from genome assembly GCA_038048925.1 of Garcialebias charrua. Taxonomy (NCBI): domain Eukaryota; kingdom Metazoa; phylum Chordata; class Actinopteri; order Cyprinodontiformes; family Rivulidae; genus Garcialebias; species Garcialebias charrua. Next base: position 19,577 of record JBBPBX010017056.1, on the reverse strand, counting down.
TGAGGGTGTTGGTTTGGGTTCGTCAGTGAGCCGATGAGTGAGAAGGACAAAGTGTCAAACGTTCCTGTTGACAGGAGTCACACATTAACTGCTCTCCACACGGGTCAGAACACAAACACTATTTTAGCTCTTAGAAACTGAGCGGCTCCAGTTCACCGCCCTGGTCACACTGGTTCGGTTCTGGAAGAACTCTCCGGGTCAGACGGTTTTGACATTTTGATGTGGAAACGATAATAAAACTAGAGGCCTGTCTTGTGAAGATGCAGTGCTCGTTGCTGGATGATTATGGCCTAAAGCTGCTGAAAACAAATAATGAGCTGAACTTCGGCTGACATTCGCTGAAAGCTGGAAAATAAAGTGGGAAACAGCCGAAAAACAGCAGAAACATGTGGAACACGCTGAAAAGAGCAAAATAAACAATGAATTGAAACGGACAAAGAGAGGATGAACAGAATACAAAAAAAAAAGAAAAAATTAGGAAAAAGGCTAAAATTTTTTTTTTAAAGCTGAACCAAAGAAAAGCTAAATATTTCAAAAAGTTTAAATTGTACAAATCAGCTGAATATTTTGATGCTTGATGTGTTGAAAGAGAAGAACAGCTGCAGAACGAGAGTGGACCACCGCTTCGGATGGTATCAGCCATTAAATAGCCGTTATCAGTTATTATCATCCCCATAGCAGGGGCAGGGGACAGATGGTGTAGAGGCAGCCGGCTCAGGACCAGAAGGTCTCGGGTTCGATCCCCGGTCATGGCAAACCTAGTTATGTCCCTGGGCAAGACACTTAACCCCAAATTGCTCCCGGTAGGACAGGCAGCGCCTTGCAAGGCAGTCTACCTGAATGTGTGTATGAATGGGTGGATGGTTGGTACTGTGAAGCGCTTTGGGGCCCCTCAAAGGGGGCTGGAAAGTGCTATGAGCTCCATTTACCATTCACCATAGCGGTCAGATTCCCCCTCCTGTACCAGGAGGTTTAAAGGTACGTTGTCACCGTTACTAGCCTGGCCCTCGCCATTCCTACGCAGCTCCGCTCAATTCTCATTTCCCTCCTAGTCCGAAGCGAAGTGAAGGACAAGGGTCTGGTTTTAACCAGGCTACACCGTTACAAGAGATGACAGCAGACTCCGTCTTTAGCTACGTGGTTATGTTTAGAGTAAAGGGTCTTGGGTTAGGTTTAGGCACAAGGGTAAGGGGGTTAGGTTTAGGGTTGGTCCTATGGGTCAGGTTTAAGGTTAGGTTTAGGGAAACAGTTACATAAGCTGAAAAAAAACAAAAACACACTTCCGGGTTTACGGAAACACGCTGCCTACTCACAGCGATAATAACGCTGATAACGTTCCTTTATACCAATATCAACTACCTCATACATATACTGTGTACATAAACTTCATATGCTGCTTTGTCACTCTATTACAAATGTCAATGCCAGAACTTTCATTTTATTTTATAGATATACTTTTTACACTTTTATACTACTATGCAAAAAACTCAGGACAGTATTACACTTTTGTTATTTCATTTTATGCTTATGTTTATTAAATGTTTAGTGTTTTAGTGTTGGTGTAACTTTTCATACTTTCATACTACTACTATGCAAAAACTACTATGCAAAAACTCAGGACAGTATTACACTTTTGTTATTTCATTTTATGCTTATGTTTATTAAATGTTTTAGTGTTTAAATTTTTACTGTTGCACCAAGGGACAGAGAGGAATGCAATTTCGATGTATGTCCTGTACATATTGCAGTTTTGACAATAAAGTTGATTTTGACTTTGACTTAAACATGCTAGGAGGTGGATTGGACAACGTTCTAAAAACTACAAACATGAAACACCAGGAACCATGTTCTATGGGTGACGTTCTATATGGGTGATCATGTTCTATAGTTTATAATGTTCTATGGGTGACGTTATATATGGGTGATCATGTTCTACAGGTAATGATGTCCCATGGGTAATGATGTTCTACAGTTTACAATGTTCTATTGGTGATCATGTAAAATTGGGTGATAATATTCTATACAGTAGTTTATATTTTTCTATGGGTGATCATGCTCTATAGTTTATATTGTTCTATGGGTGATCATGTTATACAGTTTATATTGTTCTATGGGTGATCATGTTCTATGGCTGATGTTCGATGTTCCATGGGTGATGTTCTATGGGTGATAATGGTCTATGGATGATGTTCTATGGGCGATAATGTTCTATGGGCGATAATGTTCTATGGATGATAATGTTCTATGGGTGATGTTCTATGGGTGATAATGTTCTATGTGTGATAATGTTCTATGTGTGATAATGTTCTATGGGTGATCATGTTCTATGGCTGATGTTCGATGTTCCATGGATGATGTTCTATGGGTGATAATGTTCTATGTGTGATAATGTTCTATGGGTGATAATGTTCTATGGATGATGTTCTATGGGTGATAATGTTCTATGGGTGATGTTCTATGGGTGATAATGTTCTATGGGTGATGCTCTATGGGTGATGCTCTGTGGGTGATAATGTTCTATGGGTGATGTTCTATGGGTGATAATGTTCGATGGGTGATGTCCTATGGGTGATCATGTACTATGGGTGATAACGTCCTATGGGTGAACATGTTCTGTGGATGATAATATTCTATAAGTGATGTCCTATGTTCTATGGGTTATGTTCTATGGGTGATAATGTTATATGAGTGATAATATTTAATTGGTAATAATGTTCTATGAGTGATAATGTTCTATAGATAATATTCTACAGTTTATAATGTTCTATGGGTGATAATGTTCTATGGATAATATTCTACAGTTTATAATGTTCTATGGGTGATAATGTTCCATGGGTGATGTTCTATGGGTGATAATGTTCTATGGGTTATCATTTTCTATGGGTGATATTCTACAATTTATAATGTTCTATAGGTGATAATGTTCTATGGGCGATCATGTTCTTCATTTATATTGTTCTACAATTTATAATGTTCTATGGGTGATCATGTTCTATGGTAGATAATATTCTGTAGTTTATAATGTTCTATGGTTGATCGTGTTATACAGTTTATAATGTTCTATGGGTGATCATGTTCTATAGTTTATAATATTCTACAGTTTATAATGTTCTATGGGTGATCATGTTCTATGGGTGATCATGTTCTATGGGTGAGAATATTCTGTAGTTTATAATGTTCTATGGGGGATCATGTTATACAGTTTATAATGTTCTATGGGTGACCATGTTACTGTATACAGTTTATATTTATCTATGGGTGATCATGTTCTATAGTTTATATTGTTCTATGGGGGATCATGTTCTATAGTTTATAATGTTCTACAGTTTATAATGTTCTATAGTTTATAATGTTCTATGGGTATCATGTAATACAGTTTATAATGTTCTATGGGTGGTTATGTTATACGGTTTATAATGTTCAATGGGTGATCATGTTCTATGGGTGATAATATACTACAGTTTATAATGTTCTATGGGTGACCATGTTATACAGTTTATCTTTATCTATGGGTGATCATGTTCTATAGTTTATATTGTTCTATGGGGGATCATGTTCTACAGGTTATAATGTTCTACAGTTTATAATGTTCTATGGGTGACCATGTTATATGGGTGATAATATTCTACAGTTTATAATGTTCTATTGGTGACCATGTTATACAGTTTATATTTATCTATGGGTGATCATGTTCTATAGTTTATAATGTTCTACAGTTTATAATGTTCTATAGTTTATAATGTTCTATGGGTGATCATGTTATGCAGTTTATAATGTTCTATGGGTGATCATATTCTATAGTTTATATTGTTCTATGGGGGATCATGTTCTACAGGTTATAATGTTCTACAGTTTATAATGTTCTATGGGTGATCATGTTCTATGGGTGATAATATTCTACAGTTTATAATGTTCTATGGGTGACCATGTTATACAGTTTATATTTATCTATTGGGGATCATGTTCTATAGTTTATAATGTTCTACAGTTTATAATGTTCTGTAGTTTATAATGTTCTATGGGTGATCATGTTATACAGTTTATAATGTTCTATGGGTGGTTATGTTATACAGTTTATAATGTTCTATGGGTGATCATGTTCTATGGGTGATAATATTCTACAGTTTATAATGTTCTATGGGTGACCATGTTATACAGTTTATATTTATCTATGGGTGATAATATTCTATAGTTTATAATGTTATATGGGTGATCATGTTCTATAGGTTATATTGTTCTATGGGTGAGCATGTTCTATAGTTTATAATGTTCTATGGGTGATCATGTTCTATACAGTTTATAATGTTCTACAGTTTATAATATTCCATGGGTGATCATGTTCTATTGCTGATCATGTTCTATAGTTTATATTGTTCTATGGGGGATCATGTTCTATAGTTTATAATGTGCTATGGGTGATCATGTTATACAGTTTATAATGTTCTATGGGTGATCGAGTTCTATGGGTGATCATGTTCTATAGTTTATAATGTTCTATGGGTGATCATTTTCTATGGGTGATCATGTTCTATAGTTTATAATGTTCTATGGGTGATCATGTTCTATGGGCAATCATGTTCTATAGTTTATAATGTTCTACAGTTTATAATGTTCCATGGGTGATCATTTTCTATGGCTGATCATGTTCTATAGTTTATATTGTGCTATGGGTGATCATGTTCTATAGTTTATAATGTGCTATGGGTGATCATGTTATACAGTTTATAATGTTCTACAGTTTATAATGTTCTATGGGTGATCATGTTCTATAGTTTATAATGTGCTATGGGTGATGTTCTACAGTTTATAATGTTCTATAGTTTATAATGTTCTATAGTTTATAATGTTCTATAGTTTATTATGTTCTATAGTTTATAATGTTCTATAGTTTATAATGTTCTACAGTTTATAATGTTCTACAGTTTACAATGTTCTGTAGTTTATAATGTGCTACGGGTGATGTTCTACAGTTTATAATGTTCTATATTTTATAATGTTCTATAGTTTATAATGTTCTACAGTTTAAAATATTCTATAGTTTATAATGTTCTATGGGTGATCTTGTTCTATAGTTTATAATGTGCTATGGATGATGTTCTACAGTTTATAATGTTCTACAGTTTATAATGTTCTACAGTTTATAATGTTCTACAGTTTATAATGTTCTATACTGTACTGTAGTTTATAATGTTCTACAGTTTATAATGTTCTACAGTTTAAAATATTCTATAGTTTATAATGTTCTACAGTTTATAATGTTCTACAGTTTACAATGTTCTATAGTTTATAATGTTCTATGGGGGATCATGTTCTACAGTTTACAATGTTCTATAGTTTATAATGTTCTATGGGTGATCATGTTCTATGGGTGATAATATTCTACAGTTTATAATGTTCTATTGGTGACCATGTTATACAGTTTATATTTATCTATGGGTGATCATGTTCTATAGTTTATAATGTTCTACAGTTTATAATGTTCTATAGTTTATAATGTTCTATGGGTGATCATGTTATGCAGTTTATAATGTTCTATGGGTGATCATATTCTATAGTTTATATTGTTCTATGGGGGATCATGTTCTACAGGTTATAATGTTCTACAGTTTATAATGTTCTATGGGTGATCATGTTCTATGGGTGATAATATTCTACAGTTTATAATGTTCTATGGGTGACCATGTTATACAGTTTATATTTATCTATTGGGGATCATGTTCTATAGTTTATAATGTTCTACAGTTTATAATGTTCTGTAGTTTATAATGTTCTATGGGTGATCATGTTATACAGTTTATAATGTTCTATGGGTGGTTATGTTATACAGTTTATAATGTTCTATGGGTGATCATGTTCTATGGGTGATAATATTCTACAGTTTATAATGTTCTATGGGTGACCATGTTATACAGTTTATATTTATCTATGGGTGATAATATTCTATAGTTTATAATGTTATATGGGTGATCATGTTCTATAGGTTATATTGTTCTATGGGTGAGCATGTTCTATAGTTTATAATGTTCTATGGGTGATCATGTTCTATACAGTTTATAATGTTCTACAGTTTATAATATTCCATGGGTGATCATGTTCTATTGCTGATCATGTTCTATAGTTTATATTGTTCTATGGGGGATCATGTTCTATAGTTTATAATGTGCTATGGGTGATCATGTTATACAGTTTATAATGTTCTATGGGTGATCGAGTTCTATGGGTGATCATGTTCTATAGTTTATAATGTTCTATGGGTGATCATTTTCTATGGGTGATCATGTTCTATAGTTTATAATGTTCTATGGGTGATCATGTTCTATGGGCAATCATGTTCTATAGTTTATAATGTTCTACAGTTTATAATGTTCCATGGGTGATCATTTTCTATGGCTGATCATGTTCTATAGTTTATATTGTGCTATGGGTGATCATGTTCTATAGTTTATAATGTGCTATGGGTGATCATGTTATACAGTTTATAATGTTCTACAGTTTATAATGTTCTATGGGTGATCATGTTCTATAGTTTATAATGTGCTATGGGTGATGTTCTACAGTTTATAATGTTCTATAGTTTATAATGTTCTATAGTTTATAATGTTCTATAGTTTATTATGTTCTATAGTTTATAATGTTCTATAGTTTATAATGTTCTACAGTTTATAATGTTCTACAGTTTACAATGTTCTGTAGTTTATAATGTGCTACGGGTGATGTTCTACAGTTTATAATGTTCTATATTTTATAATGTTCTATAGTTTATAATGTTCTACAGTTTAAAATATTCTATAGTTTATAATGTTCTATGGGTGATCTTGTTCTATAGTTTATAATGTGCTATGGATGATGTTCTACAGTTTATAATGTTCTACAGTTTATAATGTTCTACAGTTTATAATGTTCTACAGTTTATAATGTTCTATACTGTACTGTAGTTTATAATGTTCTACAGTTTATAATGTTCTACAGTTTAAAATATTCTATAGTTTATAATGTTCTATGGGTGATCTTATTCTATAGTTTATAATGTGCTATGGATGATGTTCTACAGTTTATAATGTTCTACAGTTTATAATGTTCTACAGTTTATAATGTTCTACAGTTTATAATGTTCTATACTGTACTGTAGTTTATAATGTTCTACAGTTTATAATGTTCTATAGTTTATAATGTTCTACAGTTTACAATGTTCTATAGTTTATAATGTTCTATAGTTTATAATGTTCTATGGGTGATCTTGTTCTATGGCTGATGTTCTATGTTCTATGGGTGATGTGCTATGGGTGATAATGTTCTATGGCTGATAATGTTCTATGGGTGATAATGTTCTATGGGTGATAATGTTCTCTGGATAATGTTCTATGACTAATAATGTTCTATGGGTGATAATGTTCTCTGGATAATGTTCTATTGGTGATAATGTTCTACAGTTTCTATGGGTGATAATGTTTCAGTGGGTCATGTTCTTTGGTTAATAATGGGTGATATGCATTCCTTTCAAGAATGGTTTTTATTTTATCCCTCTGGTTATTCCTAGGTTTTATATAGTTTGTTGTTGATCTTTTGTTGTTTGTTGTTGTTGGCGGCTCTTTTATGTTACTGAAAAACCTTTCCACCATGACAGGTCAAATGTCAGGTCTCACTGAGGACACGTACAAGTGGACTTCCTGTCCCTGTCCTTGTCTCAGGGCCCAGAACGCAGACAGATACAAGGAGGTCCAAAAGTTAAACTTAATTTTTATAAACAACAACAAAAGGCTGATGAGACAACAAGAACTCACAAACTGGGGAATAATCGGCAGAGCACACACGGAGGACCGGACGTGGACCAAAAACTGCTCCGGTGAATTCTGGAGGACAAAGTTCAGGGAGACACCTGGGGAGCAGGTGAGAGTGGGCGGGGCTTAGAGCAAAGCATAAGATGGACCATTGTGATCCTGTTAGGGTGTCAGGTCTGGACCCAGTTCTGCAGGAGGCCTGAACCAGAACCAGCAGCTCGACCCTGCACCCCACAAGGCGGGAATCACCATGACAACCAGTGACTCAGCAGATTCTGGGTCTTCTATATTACCCAGCATGCTTTTCTTCCTTCGCTGTGTCCGTCATGGCTGCCTCCATGGAGCATCACGTCGTCTCTGACCAGAACTCTGATTTTCAGGAGGATTCAGTCAGAGGTTCGACAGGATATAGGAATATGTTTGGAACCGGTCTTTCAAAATAAAGCTCATTAATTCAGAATAAGAGTCTGGTTGAGTCCCAGCTCAGATGATTGTAAAATCATGTCTCATGTTGAGCTTTAGAGAAGAAAGATGGTGGACGTTCACGCTCCAGGTTGTTTTGGACTGTGGGGTCTTGTGCTGATGCTAAATAAATGGAACTGGTTCTGCAGAACCAGAAGAGAACATCTGGACTAAGTTTTGTTTCACCTTTAAAGGTTCTGCTCAGATCTCATGTTTCCTGATCTCAGTGTGTTCGAATGGACACCTGCTCCAACAGAACATCTGCAGCTGGAACTGGAACCACATTCTTACAACACCTGGACCTCACGGCACCAGACCCCGATAAAGATCTCTGAGCCCACTACAAAAGTTCTTACCTTTTCACAGAGCTCCAGAACAATCCAGGACGTCCTGTCAGGACCGAGACATTTCTGTGTCCACGTCACTGCTGCTCTGCTCCAAAGAGGTTCTACTGAGACGACTCCAGATGTTCTGCTGTGACCAGATGTGCCGGTCCGGTTCCTTCCTCCTCTTTGGGTTCTTCTCTGGGCTGGTTCTGCTGGTCCTCTCGGTTCTGTTCGGTTCTCTCCTGGTTTCAGTCCATGTCTCTCTGAGCTCTGCCGCTTGTTTCCTGTTTGTTTTATTTTGTTGCTGAAGGAGGAAATGGTCATCTTTTCCTCTTTCTATCACACACACACACGCACACACACACACATACACACGTACATGCACACACACACACACACACACACATGAATCCTTTATGGATCCTAGACCTGGCTCCTAGACCTGTATGTGAACCTCCTAGGCCCTTCATGGGACCTGGACCTGGACCTGGACCTGGACTTGGACCTGGACCTGGATCACACTCTGATCTGAAGCTGAATGGTTTCGCATCACACAGGAACAGAACCTGTCCAGTCCAGGTTAGCGGGCCCTGGATAAGCTTCTCTTTATTAAAATGTGATGAGGGCCCATGCAGACCCACCTCCATCTTCAGAACCAGAACCAGATGACGTTGTTGGACAGAAAACTGAAGCATCTCCAGGTTTTTTTTTTACTTCATCTCTCCGGTTTTAACCTGAAAGTTTCAACAATTGACTTTTATTTCATTTTTTTTTTTTTATTTTGGATCGGGCCGCAACACAGAGACCTGCAGGTTTTACCTCCAGAGGTTCTGATAGAGATCCAGCTGCAGGATGGAGCCAGATGTTCACACCACTGATCTCAACCAGAAAACAAGCAGTAAAAATAAAACTATTAGAAAAGTTTGTTTTAAAACTAAACTTTTGTTTTTGACTGCATTAATAACAAACTTTAAAAAAAAGTTTAAACTGAAACAAAGTATTTCAGTACCCTGATGCATGCTCAATAATCCAGGTAAAAAAATCTAAAAAAAGCTAAGTCTGATCCTCTGGACATTCAAAAAACAAAACAAAACAAAGCAAAAAAAATTGTAGAAAAAAGATCCGCTCATTCTCAATCAGTTCATCTGGACAATTTCTGTTTAGTAGAAACGTTTCACCCTCACTCCAGAGGGCTTCGTCAGTCAGAGCAGTCCAAAGCAAACTGAAGCTACCCCACCAAGTAAACAACTTAAGTGGACCAACCAGTTTGCTGTAGCCAAGATGGTTTCTGGGGGCTTGTCCCTCGTCGACTCCTCCCAGGCAGGCAGACATGTCCAAAGTGGTTCAAGAAAAAAGACTTCCTCAGTCTGAGCTGCTGTATTCAGCTCAGTCTTATAAATAGCACCCTCTCACAGTGGATCAACCAGTTGGCTGATGACTGTTATGATCTCAAAGGGTAACCCAGTTGGTAACAAGACCCAGAACGACAAGACAAAAAGGTGCAAAATGTACATTGGGGATTAACTATTTACAAATACACAAGGGTCCTCTGGATTTCTTGGAAGATGAAAAGCAGACAGTCAGATGGGTTTATAATAATAATAATAATGAATTCAATTTATAACGCACTTTTCATTAGTGAAAATCTCAAAGTGCTACACACATTGAATGCTACACACATTGAATGCTACACACATTGAATGCTACACACATTGAATGCTACACACATTCATACACCGGTAGCGGCAGACTACCATGCAAGGTGCTTTCCAGTCCTCCCGGTTTGACCAGAAAGTTCTTCCAGGGTAATTGATTTAGTTTGTTTGATGTTTCCTTACGGATGAAAAGAGGAGGATGATTCCAGAGAGTCCTTAATTCCTTGAGATGGAGTCCCAGAGGGCGAGTGAGGCAGGCAAGTGGCTGGAGGGCAAAGCACGACGAGCAGAGAGCTGGAACCAGGAGAATCCGAGGGCTGAGAACACAACAAGCACAGGGTAAGTTTCTCTCAAATGTACTCACAAACTGGCTAGAGGCATAAATACCATGTGTGGCATAAAATGCTTCAGCGAAGAGTAGAACTCGACTGCAGCCTTAAGTAGAGGTGGAGCTCGTCAGGTGGATGACCGTCAGCTGTGGATGATTGGCGGCCATCTTGGAGCTGCAGCAGGTGCCACTCTTACAATGACAGCCTGAAACCAGCTGCTCACATGATCAAGGAGGACCATCAGCCTAACGATGGATCGTTAGCACCCTGATGGTTGTTTGCTATTCACAGAGGGCTGAGTGATACTAGCAATAACAGCATTGTAGGAGGGGGACAGTTGAACCCGGAGGCCTCCACCTCTGTTTAATGATGGATGGTTTCTTTTCACAAAGATGGCCTCCTTTACTCCTCTCTCAAACCATTGTTCCTCTCTATCAAGGATGTTTATGTTTATGTTTATTAAATTTGTTCATTTTTTTTTACAAACGAAACAATACAAGACAATCCCATAAATGATAATGTACAAAATATAAAAAAATGAAAGGTAGCAGAAAGAAGAATAAATCTTATTATATCTGCCCCTTTTTTCCAACAATCAGATTAAACAATAATAATCTTCAACCAACAGTACAAAATGACTAACTCTTTCTAATTTTCTAACTAATACAATACACATTACGCTATTTCATTTTTTTAACACATTTGTTTTGATCATTTTCTTAAATGTAAACATTGACTTGGCATTTTTAACTACATTCTCCAAGCCATTCCATAATCTAATTCCCTGGATTGAGGTAGAACGTCCCTTCAAACTAGTTCTGAATTGTGGTTTTACAAACATCTCTGTCCCCTTAAGATTATAACAACTTTGTCTTTTAACAAAATGCATTTGGATATTTAAAGGTAATGCATTATTTTGAGCCCTATACATAACTGATAAAATATTATAGTCTACCAAATCATGGAACTTCAATAACTTCAGTTGATAAAATAATGTACTTGATGGATGACGGTAATGTTTTCTAGTGATAATTCTTACAGCTCTTTTCTGTAATACAAAAATAGGCTTTGTGATTGTTTTACACGCATTCCCCCAAACATCAATACAATAGATTAAGTGTGGAACAATGATTGTGTTATACAACAAATACAGAGCTTTATCATTCAATAGGTCTCTGACTTTGTACAGTACTGCAATCGATTTAGCTATTTTTATTCTTACAGAATTTATGTGTTGTTTCCATGTCAGTTTGTCATCAATAATGACACCCAAAAACTTCACCTCATTCACGCTACAAATCTCAACACCCTCAATTTTGAGTGGAACAAGTGGAACAAGTGGAAGATGTGAACATCTTCATCCTTGAAATAGTGACCTCTGGCCTGGAGATGAGTGTAGACCGCAGAGTCCTGACCTGATGATGTTGATCTTCTGTGCTGGGCCATCCTTTTGGCCAGTGGCTGTTTAGTTTCCCCGATATAAGACTGATCACCCTCCTGACACTGAACAGCATACACAATATTACTCTGTTTGTGCCGGGGGACTGGATCTTTGGGATGAACCAGTCTTTGCCGTAATGTATTTTGGGGTTTAAAAGCCACTGGGACGTTGTGTTTAGAAAATAAACGTCTCAATGTCTCTGAAACTCCCGCAACATCTGGAATGACCACTGGTCTGGGTCTGGGTTCCTTCTTTTCACCTGATGGCTGGCTGGAGTCCTGTTTGGGTTTCTTCTCTGCTTTCAGGAAGGCCCAGTTAGGATATCCACATTTCTCTAGAGCCTGTTTTGTGTGTGATTTCTCCTTCTGTCTGGCTCCTGAGTTAGTGGGGACGCTGTCTGCTCTGTGATACAGAGTCCTGATGACTCCTAACTTGTGCTCCAGAGGGTGATGGGAGTCAAACTGTAAATACTGGTCTGTGTGGGTGGGTTTGCGGTACACCTCAGTTTGCAAATTTCCTCTATCAGAAACTGAGACCTCACAGTCCAAGAAAGCCAACCTGCCATTTTTTACATCTTCTCGTGTGAACTTGATATATTTATCCACAGAGTTGATGTGATCAGTGAAATGTTGGACTTCCTGAGATTTAATTTTAACTAGGGATGGGGCCAATCCGACCCAGTATCGGTATCGGCATCCGATACCAGCATAATTTAAGTATCGGATATCGGATCCAACCTGCCGATATTTACGATCCAGCTTCAAAGAGCACTTATGTTCCACCATTTTCTGTGACTACCGTCTTAACCTTGTGTGAGTTAAAACCAATGAAGACACTCTGGGCCTCACAACTGGAAACACTCAACCTTTAATAGCACACAAGAGGCAGGTCTATATCACAGACGTCCTTCTCACTCATGGTGCAGCTGGAGAACTAAAAAAACGCTAAGCATTATGGGAAAGACAACACAGTCCACTCCCCTTAACCACTACGGGAGTGGATTTTGTTGTCTTTCCCATAATGCTTAGCGGTATTTTAGTTTTCCAGCTGCACCATGAGTGAGAAGGACGTCTGTGATATAGACCTGCCTCTTGTGTGCTGTCAAAGTTTGTGAGTTTCCTGTTGTAAGGCCCAGAGTGTCTTCATTGGGTATAACTTACACAATGTTAAAACGAATAGTCTCAGTTCAAAAAATTCATTATACAGGCTCATATATCTGAATGGTATCGGATCGGAAAAGTATCGGTATCGGTCGATACCCAGATTTAAGTATCGTGTATCGGATCGAAAGTAAGAAATGTGGATCGGTGCATCCTTAATTTTAACCCAGGTGTCGTCAACATACCTGAACCAATGACTTGGTGGTCTCCCTGAAAAGGACGTCAAGGCTCTCTTTTCTACCTCCTCCATGTACAGGTTGGCAACAATAGGAGAAACTGGAGACCCCATAGCACACCCATGTTTCTGCCTATAATATTGCTCCCCATATGTGAAGTAGGTTGACTGCAGGCACAGTTTCAAGAGTTGACACAGTTGTTCTGTGGAAAGTGTGGTCCTGCTGTTCAGAGTGGTGTCTGATTTTAACCTTAAACAGACCACCTCTACTGCCTCATCAACAGGAATGCACGTAAAGAGTGATGTGACATCAAAAGAGACCATTGTTTCATCAGTCTCCATGATGACATCCCTCACCTTATCCACAAAGTCCATGGTGTTCTGTATGTGGTGTTCTGAGCTGCCAACTAAAGGGATGAGTACAGATGCCAGATATTTGGAAACATTGTAAGTGACCGAGTTAATCATGCTAACAATTGGTCTTAAAGGTACACCTTGTTTGTGGATTTTGGGTAAACCATACAGACTTGGCGTGGCCTCCCCTGGGTACAGTCTGTGGTACAGAATATTGTCAATAGCCTTGTCCTGCTTCAAAATTTTCAGGCAATCTATCAACTTCTTCTTGTAACCACTTCCTGGATCTCTTTTCAGCGGTTCATAAGTGGTTAAGTCACTAAGGAGTGACATAACTTTCTCATGATAGTCTTTCTGGTTCAAAATCACTGTGCACCTTCCTTTGTCTGCTGGGAGAATTATGATGTTTTTGTCCTTGCTAAGAGTGGTGAGTGCATCCCTCTCTTCTCTACTGATGTTGGAAGGTGGTGGTTTAGCATTACTGAGACAGGCTGAAACTTTGGCTCTGAGTTGTTCTGCTTCAAACTCTTTAATTTTGTTGTTACGGATGGCTGACTCAGTGGCTGTGATCATCTCCACCAGCGGAATTCTACTTGGTTCACATCCTTGACAGAGAGGAACGATGGTTTGAGAGAGGAGTAAAGGAGGCCATCTTTGTGAAAAGAAACCGGAGGCCTCCGGGTTCAACTGTCCCCCTTCTACAACGCTTATTGCTAGTATCACTCAGCCCTCTGTGAATAGCAAACAACCATCAGGGTGCTAACGATCCATCGTTAGGCTGATTGTCCTCCTTGATCATGTGAGCAGCTGGTTTCAGCTGTCATCAGCCAACTGGTTGATCCACTGTGAGAGGGTGCTATTTATAAGACTGAGCTGAACACAGCAGCTCAGACTGAGGAAGTCTTTCGTAAGAAAGACAAAACGTTTCTACAATTTTTTTGCTTTGTTTTGTTTTGGTTTTTGAATGTCCAGAGACTTAGCTTTTTTAGAAAGTATTTCAGTGTTTCATATTTTAAATTCTTGTTTGTTTGTTTGTTTGTTGTTGTTTAACCATAAAAATAATTTGACTCAATTTTATATTTTTGCGTAGAATCACTGATTTGATCGCAGAATCGGTAAATAAATAAACTTAAACCAAAGAAACGTTTCTTAAACTCACAGAATTCTTTCTTTATGTCTAAACTGATCAGCTGAGTTGGTGAAAGGAACTCTGGGAGTTGTAGTTGATTTTCACGAGAGTGAAACATGACGATCTGCTGCCCCCTGCTGACAGAAATGTGAGTTACATGATTTCTAATTTAAATGTTCCTGTCTTTGATTTTGTACATATACCTTATAATGTTTTTGCTACTTTTTCTTTGGTTTATTGTTGAATGTAATTGTATGTTCATCATTCTTTAGTTTGTAGTAGGTCGCTTTCGTAAATGAGCCCTCGAGGCTCAATGAGATTTACCTGACTAAATAAAGGTTGAATGAATGAAAAAAATATCCTGAGGGTGGAAATAAAATCCCACGTGAGCGTTGAAGGGCACCAAACGGCAGCTCAGACTACCCACCCTTTTTGGAGTCCTTGGAGGGGGTATTGGAGAGTGCGCCTCCTGGGGACTCCCTTGTTCTACTGGGGGACTTCAACGCTCACGTGGGCAATGACAGTGAGACCTGGAGGGGTGTGGTTGGGAGGAACGGCCCCCCTGATCTGAACCAGAGTGGTGTTCTGTTATTGGACTTCTGTGCTCGTCATGGATTGTCCATAACGAACACCATGTTTAAGCATAAGGGTGTCCATATGTGCTCTTGGCACCAGGACACCCTAGGTCGCAGTTCGATGATCGACTTTGTTGTCGTCTCATCTGATCTGCGGCCGCATGTCTTGGACACTCGGGTGAGGAGAGGGGCGGAGCTGTCTACTGACCACTACCTGGTGGTGAGTTTGCTCCGATGGTGGGGGAGGATGCCGGTCAGACCTGGCAGACCCAAACGTATCGTGAGGGTCTGCTGGGAACGTCTGGCAGAGTCTCCCGTAAGACGGAGCTTTAACTCCCACCTCCGGGAGAGCTTTGAACACGTTCCGAGGGAGGCGGGGGACATGGAGTCCGAGTGGGCCGTGTTCCGCGCCTCTATTGTCGAGGCAGCTTATCGGAGCTGTGGCCGCAAGGTTGTTGGTGCCTGTCGAGGTGGCAACCCTCGAACCCGGTGGTGGACACCGGCAGTGAGGGATGCTGTCAGGCTGAAGAAGGAGTCCTATTGGGCCTTTTTGGCTTGTGGGACCCCGGAAGCAGCTGATAGGTACCGGCAGTCCAAGCGGCATGCGGCTCGGGTGGTTGCTGAGGCAAAAACTCGGGCGTGGGAGGAGTTCGGAGAGGCCATGGAGAATGACTTCCGTACGGCTTCGAGGCGATTCTGGTCCACCATCCGGCGTCTCAGGGGGGGAAAGAGGTACGAGACCAACACCATTTATGGTGGAGGTGGCGTGCTGCTGACCTCAACTCGGGATGTTGTGAGTCGGTGGGCGGAATACTTCGAAGACCTCCTCAATCCTACTGGCACGTCTTCCACTGAGGAAGCAGAGCCTGGGGACTTTGGGTCGGGTTCTCCGATCTCTGGTGCTGAGGTCGCCGAGGTGGTTAAAAAGCTCCGCGGTGGCAAGGCTCCGGGGGTGGATGAGATTCGCCCGGAGTTCCTTAGGGCTCTGGATGTTGTAGGGTTGTGTTGGCTTACGCGACTCTGCAATATCGCGTGGACATCGGGGGCAGTTCCCTTGGATTGGCAGACTGGGGTGGTGGTTCCCCTATTTAAAAAGGGGGACCGTAGGGTGTGTTCCAACTATAGGGGGATCACACTCTTAAGCCTCCCTGGTAAGGTCTATTCAGGGGTTCTGGAGAGGAGGGTCCGTCGGATAGTCGAACCTCGGATTCAGGAGGAGCAGTGTGGTTTTCGTCCTGGTCGTGGAACACTGGACCAGCTCTACACCCTCAGCAGGGTCCTGGAGGGTGCGTGGGAGTTTGCCCAACCAGTTTACATGTGTTTTGTGGACTTGGAGAAGGCATTCGACCGCGTCCCTCGGGGGGTTCTGTGGGGGGTACTCCGGGAGTATGGGGTACCAGGCCCTTTGATAAGGGCTGTTAGGTCCCTGTACGACCGGTGTCAGAGCTTGGTCCGCATTGCCGGCAGTAAGTCAGGCTCGTTTCCGGTGAGAGTTGGACTCCGCCAAGGTTGCCCTTTGTCACCGATTCTGTTCATAACTTTTATGGACAGAATTTCTAGGCGCAGCCAAGGTGTTGAGAGGATCCGTTTTGGTGACCTTAGAATCGCTTCTCTGTTTTTTGCAGATGATGTGGTCCTACTGGCTTCATCAGTTCGTGATTTACAACTTTCACTGGAGCGGTTTGCAGCCGAGTGTGATGCGGCCGGGATGAGGATCAGTTCCTCCAAATCCGAGGCCATGGTCTTGAGCCGGAAAAGGGTAGCATGCCCTCTCCGGGTCGGGGAGGAGGTCCTGCCCCAAGTGGAGGAGTTTAAGTATCTCGGGATCTTGTTCACGAATGAGGGAAAACTGGAGCGTGAGATCGATAGGCGGATAGGTGCAGCGTCCGCAGTGAAGCGGGCGCTGTACCGGTCTGTCGTGGTGAAGAGAGAGCTGAGTCAAAAGGCAAAGCTCTCAATTTACCGATCGATCTACGTTCCCACCCTCATCTATGGTCATGAGCTTTGGGTTATGACCGAAAGAACAAGATCTCGGATACAAGCGGCTGAAATGAGTTTTCTCCGCAGGGTGGCTGGACTCTCCCTTAGAGATAGGGTGAGAAGCTCAGTCATCCGGGAGGGACTCGGAGTAGAGCCGCTGCTTCTCCACATCGAGAGGAGCCAGTTGAGGTGGCTCGGGCATCTGGTTAGGATGCCTCCTGGACGCCTCCCTGGTGAGGTGTTCCGGGCACGTCCCACCGGGAGGAGACCCAGAGGAAGACCCAGGACGCGCTGGAGGGACTATGTTTCTCGGCTGGCCTGGGAACGCCTTGGGATTCCCCCGGAGGAACTGCTCCAAGTGGCTGGGGAGAGGGAAGTCTGGGCCTCCCTACTTAGGCTGCTACCCCCGCGACCCGACCCCGGATAAGCGGAAGAAGATGGATGGATGGATGGATGGATGGAAATAAAATCCACTCAATAAATATAAATAATATGTTCATAAATCACGTTGATGAAAAAAAAAAGTTAAAAACTTCAGTTTCCAAACAAGTTGTTTCTGTGGAGCATCCGGCTTGAAAAAATGAGAACTGCACCAAAGAGTTTCCATAAACAGCAAAAACAAACACATTTATTTCAAACAGCAAAGAGTTGTAGAAGAATTAAACCGAGGCGACTGACTGAGGAAACACCAGACGGAGGAAATTAATTTATTAAAAAAGTTATAAAGAATACAAAAAGAGGAAGGACAGACGGATAAATGGAAGTTCAAAGTTACTGTTTAAAACAGTGAATGCAGTTTTGATTAGAGTAAAAAAAAAATTATATTTAAATATTAACCAGGTAAAATTTGAGCAAAAGCACGATTAGATTAACAGATAGAGGAGTTATTATAAGAGACCTGGTTTCAAATAAGTCAGGACCAGCTTCTTCTCATGTCTCTGAGGGGAACAGGAGCTCCAGAACCACAGGAGGACTCGGCCCGGTTCTGTTCAGGTCCTGGTTCAGACGTAAGCCTTGGAGCTGTTGGTCTCAGATGACGGAGCTGCTCTGTAGATACTCGGTCCTCGACTTGAGGAGAAATATGTGAACTGCCTGCAGGAGAGAGGAGACGTCAGAGGACAGGGATGATGAGGAGGACAGGGAGGACATGGAGGACAGTGAAGACAGGAAGTAAAAAAAGGACAGGGAGGATAAGGAGGATAAGGAGGACAGGAAGGATAAGGAGGACATAGAGGACATGGAGGACAGGGAAGATAGGAAGTAAAAAGAGGACAGGGAGGATAAGGAGGACAGGGAGGATAAGGAGGATAAGGAGGACAGGGAGGATAAGGAGGACAGAGAGGACATGGAGGACAGGGAAGATAGGGAGGATAAAGATGACAGCGAGGATAGGGAGGACAGGGAGGATGAGGAAAAAGGGAGGATAAGGAAGACAGAGAGGACATGGAGGACAGGGAAGACAGGAAGTGTAAGGATGGCAGAGAGGATAGGGAGGACAGGGAGCACGTGAAAGATAAGGAGGACAAGGATGGAAAGAACAGGGAGGATAAGGAGAACAAGGGAGGATAAGGAGGACAGGAACGATAAGGAGGACATGAAAGATAAGGAGGACAAGGATGGAGAGAACATAGAGGATAAGGAGGACAGGGAGGACAGGAAGTATAAGTATGACAGAGAGGATAGGGAGGACAGGGAGCATGTGAAAGATAAGGAGGACAAGGATGGAGAGAACAGGGAGGATAAGGAGAACAGGGAGGATAAGGAGAACAGGGAGGATAAGGAGAACAGGGAGGACAACCATGCCGTCACCAACTTCTTGGTTCCTGTACAGAGTCCAGTACACTGGGCTCAAAGGTCAAAGGTCATTCTACCATAATAAACCCATAGGTCTAACAGGATCATGAAGTCCTGCAGCTCCGGTTCAGAGGAGTCCCAGAGTCCGCCTGTGGACAGGTGGGGGGTCTTACCGAGCAGGGGGTGCAGAGGGGCCTCTCCTGCAGGAGCAGCACAGCAGAGATCCTCCCAGTATGGCCAGACCGGAGGCAGCCCAGCCCAGGTACAGACCAGAACCCAGCTCAAACCTGCAACAGACCCAGACTCAGGGTTTAGATCCAGAACCAGAACCAGACACAGAGACCACAGGGTACTGACCGGACTCCAGCGTAGAGCGGGTCATAGAAGTCCTGGATGATCCTGGCAGCGTACCACGAGAC